>JAYJMB010073703.1:8279-21845 GCA_036873735.1 Pouteria campechiana | reverse complement strand
CAGCATCATTTTCAGGGAAACTATATTTGAATCAGTGGATAGATTTGATGATTACATGATTATTATCAAACAACACATCCTGAATCGCAGCATGAGTATCTACTCTTAAAATAGACTCAGATGAAGGAAGACTCCAAATTGATAAGCTTCTACCACTGCCACAAGCCTGAAAGCATGAAAATATATTAAGCCACAG
This sequence comes from Pouteria campechiana, assembly GCA_036873735.1. Lineage (NCBI taxonomy): Eukaryota > Viridiplantae > Streptophyta > Magnoliopsida > Ericales > Sapotaceae > Pouteria > Pouteria campechiana. Next base: position 21,649 of record JAYJMB010073703.1, on the reverse strand, counting down.
ATTGAGTAATTATAAAGAACAGAGAAAAGAAAAAAGAAAAAGAAAAAGCAAAAACACAAGGAGCAAAATCAATTTGCACCTAGAAAAGCTTGAAACCCAGATAAAAAATGCAGTCTCATTGGAATTGACATAAATTGGTACCAAAAATTAAAGAAGATGAACATCTTCAGGATATATGGCCTTTGGGACACTTCCTTTTCTAGCAGGTCAAACTCAGGCACTTTTAGTTTCTCTGTTTGCCATTTCGATTAAGAAGTCAGTAGCCAGCTTCTTGGCTTCACTAGAGATTGCCTCAATACCACATAAAGAATCCCTAAACAGGTAGTTGTTCCTTCATTCCAAAAAGTGTGCCTATTAACGATAATATTGACACTATCATCTTTCCATGGCCTAATTGATAAAATAATCCCAATAAAATCGAAATTATCATCTGATTACGGAATTTATCAATAATATCGTAGCTTATCGTCTGATTACAAAATTTATTGATAATATCTATGATATTATCAATAATATCACGATAAATTCAATTTATCGCAATATATTATCAATAATATCGTTTATGGGAGATTATTATCAGTAAAAAGTGTCATTCAGATGCTGTGAGCTCCAAAAACCATCCCAAACCCCCCCTTTTTTTTGCTGTGAAATCCTATACCATGCATTGAACATCAAATTTCAAGGAGTCCATTTGAGTATAGAAGGGAAAAAACTCCATTTTCAAGATCAAATCTACATTTTCTTGTGCCAGAAGTGGGAGACGCTGTAAATTTGAAAAAGGTATGATTTCATCTTTATTTTTTGGTTTTTTACATCGAAATCATTTATTTATGCATCTAAGCACTGTTTTACACGAATTTAAACAACATGCGTTGACAAATTTAGGGATTAACATGAGATTTTGGGGGAGAACACTCGATTTGGGGATTTTCCCCAAATCATTTGATTGAACCAGATTTCTAGGATTTTGTAGTTAAGAATGGAATAAAAATGATTGATCTATGGAAAAATAAATTTCATCACAGATTTTTATTTTATTTAAAAAAAATTGCGAGGAAAGCCTAAATCCAAATGGTTCATTATAAAGCTTCAAATCATTGAAAGAAGAAAATGATTACATGTTTTTAGCATTGCATTACATGTAAACAGATTTTTATTTTTTAATTATTAAATAACTTTTAATTAATTTTATATGAAAATAAATTAATAATTTCAAAAAAAATTATAAGACATGCATCTAAATCTATTTATGAATATAAACAGTATTAATGCTTAATATCATATTCTTTACTTGCTATGATTTACTTCTATCTGAGTATATGCATTTCTTATGTGTTTCCATTATTTATTCAATGGTGGCTTTTTGGGTGTAATTTTTTACTCAAATTATGTATTTTAATTTATCATAATTTATTACAAATTTTAATGAAAAATCCCTTATTTTTATTTATTTTTCTATTTTTTGGATAAAATTCCCAGAAAAAATAATAATATCTCCAATAAAAACGATAATATTTTTTCCAGGCTATCAATAAAAAGGTATTTATCAATAATAGGAACATCATTCCAAACTACTTGATCTGCAAACAAAGGTAATTCTACAAGCAGCGTCCTTCTTTTGCTTGCTTTCACCACCATCAAGCCATGATGCAGGCCACACAGATTGCTGAATAACTAACCCATTGAACATCTAACACTGAAGGTTACCCACAATCTGGGCTGATAAATTGGCAATGCATGACTAAACAGTTCATCAATGCATCATATTGCGTACAAGTTATAAGCAGAATGATCGCTCTCCATACATTATTTATAGTAAGCATTTCATTCTTTCCAACCAAAAAAAAAGGAAAAAAAAAGAAGCCTCTGAACAATCAAATGATGACAAAAAGGAGATGCGGAATGAGAGGATGATCAGAAAAAACGTTTTGTTAGCAAATTGAAACCATCTGGATCCAATCCACGATGAGATTTCTGACATTTTGAAGTCAAAGAACAAGAAAATAATCCATATGAAAACCAAACGCAATGAAGAATACTTGTTTCTACTCCAATCTCCAAAGCCCCAGTAAAGGCTTTGTTGATATAGCAGAAAATAATATGGGAAATGTGCCAAACTAAAACGGAAATTCAATAGGATAGATGGATGACTGGCGATATTGGAAATTCAATAGGATAGTGTAAGATTGGGTGACCAAAAAACACGTTCATTTGCAAGCAAAGCCTAAATGAGGGTTTTTAGATGGATAAGTAGCAAGTTTATTAAGGATAAAATTAGAAATGAAAGAAAGTATAACCTACTGTTATCCTACTGTTATATATGACTAGTGAAAGTAAATTTAGATGGTTTGGCCATATGCAAAGGAAAACAAAAAAACTGCACCGGTTAGGACTGAGCTTGCTCGAGTTAAAAGCTACAAGAGAGTAAGGAAAGAGCCAAATTAATGTGGATGAAAATTGCAAGAAGCGATTTCAGGATACATGAACTAAAGAAAGACATGGTGATGGTTCCAGATACAGCGAAATAGCATATCAACAGCCAATCCAAATAGTTGAGAAAAAGCCCAAAAGATGATGAGAAATGGAAGAAATCTTTGCATGGCACTTAGAATTGCAACATGGTCAATAGGCTGTAATAATATATAGCAAATATGAAATTTAAATATGTATACTATTAAATATATTTGGAAATAACTCTCACCAACCAGCTTTCACTTGCATCAATGGCAATGGAGCTGACCCATGAGGCAGCATCCTTCAACTTGGGATCCTTTTCTGGACTAATAACTTGAATACATTTTCCACTTCTGCAATCTGCCAGATAGATATTGCAGTAGAACACAAGTTAGATAAGCGGAGTTATGAATAGTTTCTTCACAGAAGGTTCAAGACTTCTTAAGAAGCATCAACAACTACCTTCTTGTGTGACACTATAAGCCTAAAGAAAAAGAGAGAACAAAAATGGTTATTCCAAGGTGTTTTACATTCTGAAATGAATTCTAATTCTGAGAAAGATCTATCATCCCAGCTGTTTAAGAAAAATATAGTCTCAATGTTTCAGAAAAATATAGTCTCAACTCTCAACTCTCAACAACTACCTACTTGTGTGACACTATAAGCCTAAATAAACAGAGAACAAAAACGGTTATTCCAAGGTGTTTTACTTTCTGAAATGAATTCTAAGTCTGAGAAAAATATATAGTCCCATCTGTTTAAGAAAAATATAGTCTTGACTGTATGCATTTGAGATAATAAGAACAACTACACCAGAAAAGATTTTTCCCTTTTTTTTTTTAAATCCTTTTTGTTTAAACAGCTCCCTACTATTCCCACAATAATAAAAGAGTAACATCATTTAATTTTCAAAAATGATGATAGAATTATGCATCACAAGCCACTAATCTTTTAATTACTCCATATTTTCCATACAAAGAAACTGGTCCCAGGGCCCAAGTTATTAGCTAATAGGAAAGATTATTTTCCTCATCTGTAAATGCATTAATTTCAGACATCCAGATTCAACTTGTGCATAGCAAGTCAGCCTCCTCAAAACCACATTCTAGTGCAATTGTGCAAAGTCACACATACAAGAGGAGAAGAGTGAGAAAAAGACAAAGGATAAGAACTCTCTTGTTCACTCTTCATTTGCTTGCTTATAAATGAGGCTCCATATAAACTCTCTTAATCTTCTAAATTTAGACGTGTCTGGGTGGAATCATAATACCTTGCATCCACCCAACTCTCAAGCTTCTTTGGAACATTTCAAGAAACCTCTATACGTCTCTTGCTTTAGACTCTGGACACATCCAAAGATTTCCAAAATTTTCTAGAGGTCTCCACATGATCCATTTGTACAAATGATTCTGTACAGCACCATACACTTCACATAGCTTTTAGCACATGCTAGAACATCCTACAAAGAGAAATCCCATTTGTGGTTTTCTGGTATGCCAAAATTCAAGCACATTGCTTAAAGCAGCAAAATGATCACGTAGCCAAATTTCAGCCCAGGCACGTTCATTGTGGGCAGCATTTACTAAATGTTGAAACCTAGGGCATAGTACAAGAGAAAGTAGAAAGCACTCTTTTGCACCAAATTTCCTCACATACATTTCTCATGATACAGGAAAAAAAATTTATACCCTTGCACTTGAAGAATGACTTGAGAGATAACTTCACCATATGAATGTCACTATAGCCAAATCTATCAACCTAATTCCTAATGATGATAAATCTGCCAATCTATCTATAATCATGATGATCATCATCACTGCAATCATAACCCACATCACATCCCTATGAGATCAGTTTTATAACTTTTATCATCAGCTCTATCCTACTTCAAATGCCTTACACAAAATCTGATGGCATGATAAAAAATACAACTGTAAGAGTGCCTTCCAAAAAATGCACATCTTTCATGCACTGCCCAGCCTAAAACATTAGTACCAAAACATCCAATGGAATTCAAAGAAATAGAATCAAACCAACCACATGCGTGCACAAGCACATGCATGCGCGCGCGCGCGCGCACACACACACACACACACACACATAGAGAGAGAGAGAGAGAGAGAGAGAGAGACTACCCCATATCCTTGCTGTTCCATCCTCAGAACCAGTTATGATCTATTAGGCAAAAGAAAAGGCATGAAGAGAAGGTCAGCAAAACAATGTGAAAATTATAAAGATTGTCATCTTCCAGAAAGACACTACCACAAATTCTCAACATGATATCAATTTAAAACTTTAAACAAACTAGAGGGGGACAGAAGATGATGCAACCGAGAAAAAAAACAACTTCACATTAAAAAGTATCCAGATGGAGCTGAGATGTGGAACCTGTGAAAGTTGCACTTCATACATGCAGAATCAGATTAAAGATGCAAATTACTTTGGGTTGAACCCACACAGAATCAATCGGGCTGGGCTTGGGTCAGGTTTTTCTATGTTAAATGCTAATTATGGGTCTGAAAATGAAAACCCGACCTGACTGTCATGACCTAGGGTGGTTCAACCTCAAAAAAATCCAACACAACCTGACTGCCTAGATCTAGGGTTGGGTAGGGAGACCTTTTAAGGTGATTTTATGCAATCTTCTATAATTTTGCTGAAAATTCAGAATGAGATCTGCTAAAATGCTGTTTATTATATCTATGGATTCCTGAAACATGCCCTATTAACAGCCACCATAGAAGGAAAATCTGTGAAAGTGATTTTCTATTAATTTATCATATTAAGTTTTGAGATTCTCAACAGATTTCAAATTGTCAACTCAGAGTCTTTATAAATTTCTGATTTGTGAAAATGCTATTTAGTGTCTCTACAAAAATTCAAATTGTTCACGCCATTGAGGGCAGCATAAGAGTTTGGCTCGGTTAACTCTGTTGTATGTGTGATGCCACATGGATGGATTGTTGTATGAATTGCATTTAGCCCATTGCAAACATCCACATTGTTGATTTGTTCAACTCAATACTCTTGATCATCTTGTATTCATGGCCTAGGAAAAACATTTTCCCAATAATAACTGGAAAAGAATCAACAATCTAAATCACTTTCCTGACAACACTGAAGTTTAAAAAAATATGTGATTTTGTCACTAACCTGATTGCTTGATTTACGTGCAACAACACAATGCAAGTAATCCGAATGTCCCCTAAAAGCCATTTTGATTGTGCTTGTCTCCTGAAAGGGAAAACGAGAACTATTGTGGTAGAAAAAAATGGATAAAAGTAATTTCTTCACAATGCAATTTAGTAAGAAGGATATTGATCATCCAAGACATAACACATCCCTAAGTTTTCATTGACAAATACAGCATGCCCTTTTTCAGTGGATAATATGACGCATTTACCTTGACAAAATACATACCACATCCCAAAGATAAGCACAGGAATCGCCAGCAGCAGACACAACACTTCCTCCCTATTTGAGAAGCCAAAAGAACAACCTCATCAACTAACAAATAAATTTAGAATATAGCAAATGCTAGCAATTTTCAAAGAAGATTTCAGCTTATAAAACGAGATCCCTTTTTCTCTTTGAAGGATGGTTACAAAGGTTGTCATTTCACCAATATATAATGGAATACTGCTAATTAAGTTTACATCAAGAAGAAGACAAAAATGGTAATTGAGCACGGACTATATGACTCTAGTAGGTAGAAACCTAAAAGTCTAACCTAGACAAATTTTATAAAAACATGGGTACAGATCATCCACGATGACTGTTATTCAGAAAATCTTAACCCAAAAACTGTTAAAGGTGCCCCAGCATATACTTTGTTAAGAACAAGAATCAATAAACATTGCATGCATAATATCATCATCACCAAATGTTATTTCCCAGTCAAGTACATGAATCCAGTTACATCATGTAATGACCCATGGCCACATTGCTAAGGTATTGTCAGTTTTGGACCATCACAATCCTCACAGCTTTGCCCTTTTGTAATTGTTGCCATACAACCCCCACAAAAAGTACCTCAACAATTTAACCATATTCTCGTTGGCCATCCTTTTGCTTTCTTATGGCCTTCCACATAGATGAACTCATTTCTCCTAACAAGTGCAGTTCTTAGTCTCCGTTGAACATGACTAAACCACATAAATTTACTTTCGTTAATCATATTAATCTTACCTTTATCTCAAATTATTTCATTTCTAATTTATTATTTCTAATTTAAAACAGATCCACCTCAATGTTCTCACTTCATCTACATTTATCTTATATAGATGCTCTTACATGACTGACTAACACTCGATACCAAAAGCATGGTCAGTCTCATGGCTATCTAATAAAATTTTTGTTTTAAGTTGACTCTCAATGATCATATAAAATTCCTAAAGCACAATGTCATTCTTCCACTAAACTTAATCTATATGCAATACTTTCATCAATTTCTTCACTTCCCAAAACTTATCCTAGATACCACAAGGAGTCATTTTGAGATAATACTTAAACCTGCTATTTTAACTAACTCCTTATTTATATTCTTATTGTTGCTAATTTTGCGTTTTATGTACTCCATTTTATTTCAACTAATTTTAAAACACTTAGCTTCTGAAGTGGCCCTCCATTTATCTATCTTTAAATTTATACTTTTCCATGTTTCATCTATCAAAACTATGTCATCTACAAACAAGATATACCAAGGCACCACTTCTGTTGAATAAGCTCACCTATAACCAAAGTAAAGAGATATGGGCGTATTATCCAACTTTCACATAAATTTAAAGCATAAACTAAGGCACCTCTTATGTTGAATAAGCTCGTCTATAACCAAACCAAAGGGATGTAGACTTAACATCCACCTTGATATAAACTTGCAGTAATAGAAAATTCATTTGGTTCTCCACTTATTGTCCCTGCATCTGTTATAGCTCTCGTATGCATGATGTCACAAACCAAATTATTTTAAAGAAAGTAAATTATAAGAACCTGTGTATCAACTGCAATAGCATTGTTTTCTGGAATTGGAGAACGAGCACCCCAAGGACCTCTTAAAAAGACAAAGAAAAGGTATAATAAGGATGAAGGCAAGAAGTTGGAAATAGCATGATTGACACAAACTTCTACATTACTATTAAATATTTGTCAGAAAAACAGTTAACAAAAATGAATTTACACCAAATCATTGGGCCAATGTTATTAAGGCCATGCAGATGATATAGATCTAATATGGCTGTCCATAAAAAACGAAATTTAAAGATAAAGCAATGCACTTTTTAAGAGCAAAAGCCGCAACCAAATGCAATGTATTATTTGATCTTTACCAGGGCTTCCCTTAAACAAAGACAAACATGACTTCGTGACCTAAAAGGAGGCAGATGCGTTGCTCAATGAGATGTCCGATATGCAAACCTTGGATTGGGTAACATATTCATGACTGAAACTCCATAAAATAAATATAAAAGGCTCCTTATCCTTCTCTGCTCATGGATGCCAACTCACCCCTGGTGCGTTAGTGGATCAGATTATTAGCAGGAGAGCAGCTATCCTGTGACTAGCATCCTTGTATTTCCTTTCCATCTCTTTCACTAAAAAATAATATAGTTCATTAAAATGAAAGGAGAACTCAATGAGCATAAGTGTGTGGTATTGTGATGGTTACACAAGTGGAGAATCTCTTGGGACCATTAGCAAAACATAGTCAAGGCAATGACCCTCTGTTATTTAACCAATTTAATTTTAAGAAAGGCATCTTCAATTAAAACCAGATCACATGATTATAAAAGTGAGACTGTCACAACCATATTAGAGATCATTCTTTGGACAAGAATAAAATGGTATACAGTGGGAACAAAGTGTCCACACACAGTAGAATGAGACACCAATAATTATGATGGCAGGACCAAAGCTCTGTGAACTGCTTTCAATTCATATCAGCATTTTTTGACCTCAAGGGAAACCATAAGTAAGAAACACATGATGGATGGATTGGACACAATCGATAAATCATGATGGGGCACACAGATTGCACCTGTGAGTGGGGCAGCCTCCGCCTAAAAATATGCCAATAGGACAATCCTACTTGTTTTTTCATTCGGGAAAACCCAGACAGCCATTTTGGAAGAACAGGACTAATGACCATCTTAGGTCAACACAAAAACAGTTGGGTTTGTCAAGGGACAAAATATTGGGTTGTGTCTACGTGTCAACCGACCACAAGTCATTTTGTATCTCGACTCTTTCAGGTACAAGCTGAGCACTAACAACCCACCTGGGTGGAAAAGAAAATTTAACTTGGTCAATTCTCCAATCCCAGACATGGCCCAGTTTTCCAGCAGGTCAATCCTCTGCCATACAAAATGGTCTCTAATTTTGGGATTTAGACTCCATGATTTAAAGTTGGCTACAATTTTGTAAAATTATGTTCATCAGGTTGTAATTTTTTATAACAAGAAGAATTAAGAAGAATCATAATCAATTTTCTTTGACTTTTGGTAATAAAGCAAAATCCCTGTGAAATAAGTGAGCTAGTTAGTAATGCTGAGTCAGAACAATAACAGCTGCTTGTTCCAGCATAATTAGAAAATCTCTTCTACCAAGCCTTTATTCCTCTTAAAGATTTTCTGCATGCTTTGTTGAAACCTTTATTTTAAAGCTCTGTTCTTTCTGCAGTTAGAAAATTTTCTCCAAATAATCCAACTCCGAGAATCTTCTCTCTAGATCAAGTACTCTTAGTTTTGACAAGAACTCTTCCAAAGCTGCACTTTAGCAAAATATTTTTGTTGATCTCTCATTAAAGCCAGGTCCATGTATTTGTAGCCTTCTAGGGGTGGCATTCTCTGCCAATCCGATTATTTTGAAAGAAATGTTGGATCCTTAAGTCTGCCATCCTCTGGAGAATATTGAGATTTTGAAAAGGATTGGGTGGGCTCTTGCTTGTGATATTTCTGTTAGTTTTGTTGATGGGTTGATTCTTTTGTTGATAGCAAAACAGAGAACTACAAGTTTACTCATTAGAAGAAAGAGAACCCATTTGTGGGTGCAATCTTTCCTGTGTATTCAAAATAATGACAACAGGCCAAACTTTGGCCCACACCAGTTATTTTGGAGTGATTCCAAGCCCATGTATGAGGAGACCAAGCATGTCCACATTATAAAAATTGCTAGGTGAGCCTTTGAATTTGATTCCTCTATGTTTCAAAATGAATAAATAGGCAAAGCGTATGCACTTCATGTCATCCAGAGTAAAACATAATAGAAATCACTGTCACTCATTTGCCATTTATTTTCCTTTTTGCATGTTTTCCTCTCTTAACATAGCAGATCCCCCTCCCCTACAACCTTGTGCAGTTGGGTGCCCTTCACAAAATTCAGTATCATCTCCCATCATGTCCTTGGTGATATTTGATGTCCATGCAAGCCTTCAGTAATTGACAAGAAAGGCAGGTTTCAACTAGCCATAAGCTAGTTCTCCTGTGCATAACATGCACATTCTACATCTTGTTTTCATTTTGAAATTCCATTTGTCTCCCCTAATAAGTATATGGAGAACTACATACAGAAATCAAAGATCATGAGTCGATGACTTCATGCTTACAGATAAATGGAAGTTAGAAACTTTGTATGAACTATGAAGAATTCACAGACAATAGAAAGCATATAAAGTGAAATTCCAGTTTTGAAAACTCACTCATGTTGAGGGTTCACCAGATCAAGTATTGGACTCAAATTGCTTGCTGCAACAAGTACAAAGACAATAAAGTCAAGTCAGAAACTTCAGAGAACATTCCATGGCATAGTTGATTAGCAGTTCAAAACCAATGAATGCTAAATCTTAAGTCTTAACTTACCTTGTCCAGGCAAAGGTACTCCTAAGTCCAGAATTTCCTTCCACCTCCATCCCCGAATTCGACCATCATCTCCACAGCTAAACTTCAAAAGAATTATCAATTGTATCAAAAATGTAAATAGTCAAAGATGATGACAAAATGCATTCAAATGGAAATAAAGGGAGAAAACCAATCAGCATCCAAACAGAATAGCTAACTAGCTCTGAGCATTACTACTAAATTTCTCCACTTTTACAAGGATCATCGAAATCTGCACCCTACAGAAACTCCATGGAATGGCACCAAACAGTTACATTGAGCAATTGAACAGTGAATAGCAATCCAAGAACCACAAGTGTGATTTGGACTTATAGAGTGGTGAGAAAGAACCTTGCAAACCATAAGGGACTCCTGCTGGAAGTTGACGGTGGTAAGACAAATATGAACAAGATGTCATTCTACTTCCAGTTTGCAGTTCAATGGGAAGTGTCTGTGTTCTACTTGACTTTTGGCTCTATAGTAGTTAAGATGTTCAATATGTGCCAGCAACAGCGTCACAAGAAAATGTATTTGTCATGATACCTTTGATATGACAGATATTTGTGTGCATTGGAGTATAAGGTTTTTATACATGCTACACATCAGACACCAAGATCAGCATAGGATTGACATGCACATTCTAACATGTGTTGGAAGTTGCTCAACAGAACAAGAAAGAAACATAGACCTCAACCAAAAATCATGCCAGAAACTCTGAGAATGGTACAAAATCAATCATCTTAACAGAGAAATGAGAATGGACCATAAATGGAAAGGATAAAATTGATTAGAAGGCACAGCTGTTTGACTCAACACATACAATAGGTAGGGTTTGTGAAAGCTCTATTTTAATATACTAAATAATGGAATTAAATATGATGGAAATGGGCAGAATGTTGAAATCACAAAACAAATGAACATGGACTGTCCCCAACGTGCAGTATCTCTCTGTCATTTCAAGCTGGCAATTTATTGCTTCAAGGCATAGGCCCTCCTTGAGAATGGAATGAGGTTAGTATGGGATAAAATATTTCCATTTGTCAGTCATTGAATCATTGCTGCTCAATTTCATGAAGCGTACACAAACTACCTAAGATTCTGTTTAACATACCCTTAAAAAGGTGCATTGTGCATCAACAAATTTTGAGCAAAGACCTGTCCAGATTGTGTTTATATCAATGTTTTGAAAATTGATCCAGACCTGTTGATTGAACCAGTTCAACAGGAGCTAGTAGCTGGCCAATCCAGTTTCATATTGAAAACAGTTCACAAGAAAAAACTGTTTTAAAGGACTAAAACCAGATGGCTGAATTGGCTGAGCCAGCGGAATCACAGATTTGCATCAATGTGTAAATGTTAAAGACAGCACTTAATAATAGAATTTCATGTGTGGTTCAGATGGTTGAGGCTACCATCATAAAAGCCTTGTTTGCTACAGTAGTTCAATCTCACTCCTCAATTAAGAAAAAATTTGATAAAAATCAAAATCCACAAGAAACCAATCTGATAGCTTTTCATTGAGCCAACCAAGAAAACACACAGCGTTATGGTACTTTGTGTAACAGAATCACAAGCAAAACAATGAAACAAAAAGTAAAAGTAATTTCATCACAAACCTCAATAACAAGGAATCTTCTCCATTGCCATAAAATTTGACATCATATGCAGGACCATTGTGTGCTTGAAGCAAGAACAGTGGTTCAGCCACTGAAAAGTCAGATGAAGACCTCGAAGCAGGAGAAGAACAATCAGTCAAAAATTGATAAATGGTAGGAATGAAACTAATAAAGTGTAACCACAAAATTATCTTCGACATGATGTAATAAATATAAATTTGCAAGTGACAAATCAAAGCATGGTTGGAAATACATACTGTTGTTGTTTGCCCTTGTTAAGTTGCATCAACTGTCAAAAAATTATTAAAAAAAACATAAATAAACTATGAAAAGATTTGAGGAAATGCATGGGTAGTCAGTTGAGTCTGGCAGCAATGAATAGCTTTTCAACAAAGGAGAAAAAAATTGAAGTGAGAACTCCATCAATTAGTAGTATTTCAAGACAACCACGTTACAGTTCCATCCATTTGAGGCAAGAGCTCAGTTGTGCTAAAAAAATTTGGACACATGACCATCACCAACTACCAGCCATCAAATGGAGCTGCCAACATTACTCATGACATCATTATCAAATTAAATTGCAGCAAGGCATTCCATTGAACACACAGACAGAATCTTGAAGAAGTCAACCTCCACATAATGATGTTTCATATTGCCACAGGCGAACCAAGAAATATGTGTATTATCAGGTTTCCAGAAAATGGGGGCAGTGCTCATAGTTCCATCTTCCATGATTTCAAATTTTAACCTCATATCGGCAACTCCTCAGAAGCCATATCATATTATATTCATCTATTTGCACAATGTTTTGCACCCTGTATCTTAAACATCTAAGTGTTGGACAAAATATCAGCGGACGATGACGATTCATCTTGGCAGTTTAACGGAACGGATTATCTGATGTAGATCACATCAGAACAACCACCTAAATCACACACGTGAACCAATGACAGGAAACGCTAACAGTGTTGAAAATAAATTCAAAATGCCACACAATATGAACTTTCAATGAATTCCTTAAACCAAATCTATTTACAACGGGGAAAAACCTGGTGGCAATATACGGAGTATACGAAGTATCATCAGATCATATACGTATCAAGCGAAAAAAGCAGCGGGCACTGAGAACCAGCGCAATTCACGATGATTTCCGTGAATTTACATTTACATTCGTAGAGGGAGATAGAAAGGAGAGGGCGATCGCAATCGAGCTAACCTGAGAAGAAATGCAGGAGGCGATGGAGTAGGAGGCGACAGAACCGTCGCCGGAAGCAACAACAAGGATGTCAGGTTTAGGGTTTTCAGAAGGGGCGAAGATAGATCGGAATACAGTTCGAAAGCGAAGCTCTCTCTCCTGCAAGATGTAACGCCTGTAGCTTTCCTCGTCCCAGTTCGTCGCATCTCCTCCCACTACCATTTTCCAAGCGAGCGC
>JAYJMB010073692.1:0-23411 GCA_036873735.1 Pouteria campechiana | reverse complement strand
ACCTCATCCTCATTTCTCTCCACCTCCAACTCATTTTTCTTCACCTCCACATCATTTCTCTCCACCCAGACCAAACTATCCCATCACAGTAATGTCTTCACCCTCAATGTCTCCACATCCATCATCCCCCATAATTCCAGAGGTTAATCAATTTGTGGATCAACCTACCTACTCAACTTCCATCATTCTATACATTCCTCTGCAACAAACACAAACTTCTCCTCCATCACCGCCATTAGTTCCAATCACAGAAGATAACACTCATAATTCCTTATATTATATTTGGATTCCATCATGATATGCAAATCTCATGGATTTATTGATGGAATATATCAGAGCATGAATATTTTTTCCTAAAAGAATTGAGGAAATCCCACTAGAATGGGACCCCCTTATAAATCGTCCACCACAAAGACCTTCACAAAAAAGCTACTGATGATAATCCTAATTTTCTTCTTCATATATCTAATCCAATTAGAATGACAGACTTTGAGTTTGCAAGTAAAATAAAAATCAACTCTGAAGTTGCTAGGATGTTTCTCTCTCAATCAATTCACCTATCTCCTCAAGAATATCCATTTCCCAAACTTGAGGATCCTAACTTTTTGCATAGAATTCAATCTTTTCCTAATCCTCCTTTCACTTCAAAGAACCACAAAATTCACATCCCTGACAAAGAGTCAATTCTTCAAGATTACTCTGAGAAACTCCTTCAAATGCTTCCAATGTCAAAACCTCCAAGAGAAGAGTTTCCATCTCCATTAGGTGCTCATAAATTCTTAATTCTTACCAAGAAAGAATTCACTTTCTATAATAATGTCAACCTAGAGGCCATTGCTAATAATCTATCTCTCCCATATCCTTAAATGGATGATCAAGATAGAATAAGGAAAATACATTCTCCACCAGGCTGTCAACCTCTTCCACCATCTTCTTCACGTACTTTAAAGCCAACTCCTAGAAAATCGCCTCCTTCCACTACCAAAACCAAAAAATAACCTCTTCTCCCAAAACCAAAACTAGCCCCAAAACTAAAACTAAAACCAATTCTCAAACCAAAACCATCACCTTCTTCATCTCAGCCATCCACCTCAAAACTAAAAAGGAAGCCTAGAATTCCACCTCCCAAAGAGTACATGAAGGCTCCTTTTGAGAGAATCACTATGTACCATCAGGAGTATCAAGCTCGGATGAATGCAACCATAGAAAATCTCTTGAAAGGGCTTCTTGCAGTCTTTCCTGAACTGCTGGATCCAACATTTTGAGAGAGAATTGATCTCATCTATGTTCATGACTGTGGACCCATTGCATACACACATGAACCTCCTGTTGCAGTTCTAAAAAATCCATTTTTCATCCCTCCTCCTCCACCAAAAAGGGCTAGAACATCCAAGCCCTTTCCCACACCATCTTCCTCTGAACCCAAGCCACCTCTTTCACCTCATCAAGATGTCTTTCTCAAGACCTACCAGAGAAAACCCAAACAACCTAAATAGATCTGCTGCATTTTACACTTTTTTTATGTAATTTCTTTTGTATTTGCTTTGATGTATCTACATTGTATCTAAAATTTTGAAAAGTTCAAATATATGCATTTTTTTCTTTCACGTGATTATATATAACTCTTGATGATTATTTCCACCTTTTTGATTATGACAAAAAAGGGAAGAAAATGTGATAATGTGATATAAACTAAAAGGATATATGGAAAGAATGAAAATTTCTATTACATGAAATTCAACTAAAATAATGTGCATCAACTTAGGGTGAGTTGCACTAATTTATTCAATTGAATTTTTTTTGAAATATTTGCAAAATAATTTGCTTTAGATTTATTGTTAAATAAGTTTTGAAAGGTATATCACTCACTATTTTGTCATCATCAAAGAGGGGGAGAATGTTGAACCATGTTAACTAGCTTGATTTTGATGACAAACATTCTTAACCAAGTATGTTTTGATGATGAGCAAAGACATGAGTGAAACATTAAGGTACTAACAATTTATTCTCAAGTATGTTACAGAAATATTAACTCACACTCAACTTGAGAATAACATTTATGATGATAAAAGGAAGACGCAAAGTAAATGCTCTTTCAAAATTAAGTATATAAATTTCACATATACTTAAATCAAGAAAACAAAAATTCTAAAGTGTTGAAGACATGCTTTGGAGCCAACAGAAGCAACTTTGGAATCATTTTAATATGTTTCAGAGCAATTGGATTGCTTCGAAGACTTCTCAATGAACTTCGTTGAAAATGTTTAATGCTTCGAAGGTGTCATAGCCTGGCTCGGAGACATTTAGATAAGCTTTCAAAATCTAATAGTAAGCTTAAAATTAAATCAGTCAAGGCTTCAGATAAGTTTCTGAGTAAACACAACAAGTTTTGGAGCAAATTAGAAAGTGTTGGAGTCTTTATAGGCACGCACCAGAATAAAATGGAAAGCTTCAAAATTGTTACCACACATTTCAAAGTTGTTACCAAGAAGCTTCAGACAAGTTTCAAAGAGTCATAGCATACTTCGGAGATGATTGCAAAGCTTTGAAGAAAAATGCAAGACAAGCTTTGGAATCCTTATAGCGAGTTTTGGAGTTTTCACAAGCATACTTTGGAAATTTTTTTTGGCTTTAAAAGTGTTACATCATACTTCAAAGATAATTCAAAAAGCTTCAGAACTATCAAGTATGCTTTGGAGGAAACAAACATGCTTCAGAGAACTTGGAGTCACATTTCGGAGTGAATTCAAGTATATTTCAGTGTAAACAGACATGCTTCAGAGATATTAAAAAAAGCTTTGGATTACTCCTCTTAAAGCATTAAAAGTTAAAAAATTCAAACTTCTCTCTGCAAAGAACTGTTGCAACTAAGAAAGATTATAATCGCTTTGGAGAATCTGAAGAAAAATAAATCAAGTCATCTGAAATCTTTCAATACATCAATTATTTACTCGTTTCTTCAGAGTAACTGAAGAAGCAACTTTGGAACACCAATGACGATAGTGAATGTTGAGAAATGTTAGCGACAAAGTAGCAGACCGATACCAGAATGTAGCAAAGTCTAACATCAGACAAAATATAAGGTAAAGAAAAATATTTTCAAATGTTTGAATGTTTGCCAAAGTCAGCAACAGAAAAATCTCTCCTAACCTATAAAAGAGAGATTCAGAAGCAAAAGAAAATAAACTTTTGAATATCACTGATCATTATTGAAAATATGAAGAGCATTCAAAATCTTCCTTTAAAGTTGAACTCTAATGGCTACATCTCTGCCAAAAGCTCTCAAAGTCTAAATCTCTTCTCAATTAAGGAGTTTGAATCTTTCACTCTTATTATTCATTTATTTACTTAGAATTTGGAATTTATATACAAGTCATCCTAACTAAGAGGCATAAATTTGTACACTTTGATTTAGTGTTTGGCAATATAAGCAAATTGCTTAATGTTTATGTATTGAGATAAGCAAGTAGGGAACTTACTGAAAGGATATAAGTTTGTTGGTGAGCTTTGAGAAATCAATAAGTTGGTTGGTGAGCTTGTTGTAAAAAAATGTGTATTTGATCAGGTTGATCAAGGTATTAATGGAATGTGAGTTCAGTAGAGGAGGCCGACTCAGAGAAGTGGAGTAGGAACTTAAAAAGGGTTGAACCACTATAAAAATCCTATGATGTCTTTTGCAATCCGTTTTACTTATTCATTCAGCACTTTAATCATTTGATTTGGCCCCCCCTCTTGAGTTACCATTGTATAAGGGACCAACAACCTTAAACACCCTAATTATGGTCTCTAATTCTTTGTTAAAATTTTCACGAAACCCCCCTTGAATTAGGGTTTGAAATTCATTAAAAGTTAATCAACTTTTGCATAAAATCTTTGCATAAACATATTTAACGTCTAAAGTAGATTAAATACATACCTTAATCCTTAATTTTCCTTGGTGGGTTCCACTGGTCAGCAGCAATTTTCCATTTTCGGGTGGCTACCATTCCTTACATCCATAAAATCCCCATGCTATGGCTTACTAATCAGAGGTAATGAAGTTTACAAGTGATCATTTGAAATAAACATGCATAAAATAGAAGATTGGGAGGGTAGGGGAGATGCTCATGCTAGAAGAGGGCTAAGCATGGCTTGCACGAAGGGGAGAATGGAAGATAAGCATTGCAAATGGATTTTTTTCCTAATGCATTAGTATAGTAGTCCACCTCCCATGGTATTTGGTACTCATGCACCCATTTTAGATTTTCAATTTCTCATATAACCATCATGTGTGACACATTTAATTCACTCATTTGATAAATTATATATTCAAATTAATTTTTCATTCATTATATATATATATTATTTCCATAATTTATTTATTTATTTCTTAATTAAATTCAATTTTAACCAAAATTTGTCAAAAATTACCAATAACTTAGTATTCTAGATTTTTACTAGCAATTTTTTATTTTTCTTCACCCATTAATCATTAATTAACATGTATCCTCATCATACTCATATTATTATGGGTATTCCATTTATTTTTATAAATTTTTGATGAAACAAATCTATCCTTTTTAGTATTTACACCTTTGGCATTTTGCTGATCTAATTCATTTTCTTTTTCACTAAAATCATTTGTTTTATACACTTTAATGTATCCCAAACCTCATGCTCATGTTTATTTTATTAATCCACTCAATTTCATAACTTTTTCATAATAATTTTCTCAAAAATTCAATTATATTCCAATATACTCCTTGCCAAACCGACAAAATTAAAATTTACGTACCTAGAATTCTCAGGGCCTTACAGTATGTAAACTTATAAATGGATTGGGTTATGTTATTTCAATTTGTTCATAAGAAATTGTCATGTAGATTAAATAATGATATATGGGATTCATATGTTATGTATAGGACCAATTGATCATGGAGTTAAGAAGCCAAGCTTTAGAACATGAAGAGTGTAAGTGGGCTCATCAGGACTAAAGTAGGCATTTATTTTCATTGGATGGATGGGATAATGTTTATCCCATTTGTTTGAATCCGGGCATAGATGATTGAATGTGGATAGTGGATATCCCATTTATTGTAAACAAATATATTTGGATTATGAAATATATTCTTTACTATTGGTATATCCACATGTGTAAAATTATTATATGATGTTGATGTATGGATTGATAATTGGTTTGGATAAAGGTTATCTCATTTCTACTCTCTCTCTATATATGTGTGTGTGTGTGTGTGTATGTGTGTGTGTAAAATGATGATTGATGGGGATAATTGTCATCCCCTGATTAATTATTCTGTTGTATATGAGAAAATGCATGATTGGATACGCTTGAGGGGCGTAGAGTATTGGATTGTAATAAAGAGGACTTGGTACTCTTAGTATGATTGTCTTATTACATCTTTAATCATGGTTGGAATGAATTATGCAAAATTTGGGATTGATTATTATTACTTCTACCTACTTACTGAGTTATCAAAACTCACACCTTCTTATTATATGTTTTTAGAAGGGAGATCAAGTGATGAAGCTAATGAAGGGTTGGTGCTAGAAGGCAAGGCCAGAGGATGTTATTTATTTTGATTTCATAAATTGGGATTAGAATCCCTTATGTGTATCTTTGATTAGATTTAAAAGATTTTAATTATTGAATAATGATGTAAACATAATGGCATGTCATAATAGTGATATGTGTGATATTGAGATGAATTAAATATTATTTCAGTCATGTTTATAGCCATCATGGGGCAACTCAGGTTTTGGGACATTGTGGGTAAGTTGGTGTAATGCCCTGCACCCCCATCCTATGCATTTTGACCACACCACACTAGGGCCGATTTGGAGCACTGTCATTTCCCTTCTTAAGGGAAATCTTACCATATCCTCCTCATTTTCTTGATTTTAGGGAGGTATCCTGCCTAAAATTTGGTAGAGTCTACTCTGTATTATGGATATTTATACCTATTATACATCTATGACATTAAATAAAATGTACATTTCTATAATCAAAATATAACAATTATATCTAAAACACCTACATCCATACTCATAACTCCACCCAAAATTGGAATCGGATCATGATAGCAATGCATTTCCCAAGATTAATACAAATTTATCTACATTATTATCATGAATAATTATTATGACATGCCATTACATTTAGTTTACATCATTTGGAATAAAATACATTCATACAAAATTACATAACGAGATTCCAATCCCAACATACTAGCATACCATTAAAATATCCTCTACTCTTGCTCGCCAATCCCAACCTGTAGTTGGAATTCTTTTCCTGTCTTGTCAGCTAAAAAAATAAATTAAGAAAGTGTAAGTTTGGGCAACTCGGTAAATAGACAGGTTTAAATAAAATAATAATTAATTGTAACAACATGTTCTCACACAAAACATACATCAAATACAATAAGAATTCAAATTTAAACATCATAAATATAACACATTTTCATCTCATCTTTATCACCCATTAAAAACATTATACTTCATATAATGAAAACACACCAATGTAACATATTGTCAAATCTTAACATTGGATATACTTATCCCATCTATTCTTTCCATCGAATACTTGAGATATTTCCTATCCCTTTCATATAGACATCCATACACAAGAATAACATAATAATATGGGATACTTTCTATCCCCAACACTCAAATATAACAAACATAATAAAGAATGAATATGGGGATGCACTATCCCTTCAATCCAACATGCATAACTTTATGCATACCAATGTTCACAGCCATACACATATAAGAAATAAACATTCAGGGATATTCCATGTCCCCAATCATTCATTCATTTGTCATACCAGCCAAATATTAATCTTAAACAAACATGGGATATCCATAATCCCTCATACAAAACACACGTGCCCAAAACAAACATGGGATATCGACTATCCCCATCCATACATTCGAATCACAAAGGGGGCTACCTACTTAACTTAGGCCTTTATCTCCAAACCACTTTCCTCTCGCTCTATCTTTTCATTTTTCTTAGATCATCTTGTAGAGGGCCAGTGCCAATTATAATACATCATTTATAGCCAATCTTAGGCTATAATCATCAAACATATGATAAAAACCTGTTAACTTATGATTTTTTCATAATTATCATAAGAAACCTTTTTGTCTGACATATTTATCTAATATCTCACAAGATTAGCATTTCAACAACAAGTAAATAGCTCAATTAAGCTTTTAGACTATTCAATCTTCTTTAAACCCTAACTAGGGCGTAGCCAAAAACTCAATTTTGCTAATCCGAATTACTTCATATATGTTCTAGAACATACTAATCATGTCATTAATCATTTATCCCATGATTAATTCAACAAAATTTAAGAAATCCCTAATTTTTACTATTCACAGAAACCCTATCATGCCAAATCCAAAATTTCTCAGGCCAAATCATAATAATTACTTCATTCAATCTTTTCTCCATGAATTTATAAGCACATATGTTAATTTAAGCCCCAAAATTCACTTTTCCGTAAAACCATAATATCTAAAATTTGAGATTCGGTTGAGAAATCAAACTTACCGTCGCTTACGAGCATAGCCGTCCTTCCCAAACAAAGGACCACTCCCAACTCTATATGGCTCCATCCGTTTGGGGGAAATTCGACATTTCCTCCATTTTCTATCATTTTTCATGGTTCAAAAGGGTGAAATTTAGGTTTGACTAAAAGATCACAAGTTTTTCAAGCTAGGTAAGATGATTTCTTAGCTAAAATGGCTAGAAATCATGTATAACGAGACTAGAGCAAAAGGGAAGAAAGAACAGGATGAACCAAAGAAAATAAGATGAAATTCTGTCAAAAAAAATTGGTTGTGCTGTATTTAACGCCGACCCATGCTGTGGCGTCCAATCCACTCCGCAATATGGAAAAATTTGCCCAAAATGCTTCCCTATCTTCCGCCCGATGCCACAGCATCCTTTTCCAGGTCACGACATCTGCCCTGATGCCTCCATTTTTAGACTATTTTTCTAATTTTTTGCTTATTTTCTTTTTTTCTCATTTATTTTTTATTATTTTTTCACATAATAATGGTATAATTTTTACATTTTACACCCTCGAATAATCAGAAATAAAATCAAAATATCAACTGCATCCACTTGTAATTTGTTCCATCATACATATACTTGCATTAATTCCTTCCAAACCAAATTTCTTTATTAATCAACATATAGTTATCAAAATTTAACACCATAGGTGTTACAGTTAGGCTAGTTTATTGATTTATGGTTTGATTTATAATATCAAAAATCTAGTTTTATAGATCATTGTAAATTGTACAGGTTTAAATCCATTAAATTCAAGGCAGACTCTATCAAATTTTTGGCAGAAGTTTCATTTAGAAATGAAGAAATTATCGGTTAACGGTGAAATGCATGGGCCCTTAGGCGGGGCATTTTATAATGGTATCAGAGCCTAGTGACTTATCTTTGTGGTGAGACCAATATAAGTGATGAGCCCAGAATCATGATGGCAATGACTATTGAAAGAAATAAGAAATGACATTCCATGGGAACAGGAAAGGATATTAGTTTATCGGTATTTTTAAGGAGTAACACCAAAACAAGGAGGGCATATGAATGGTTATGATAGGGCATAGACTATAATTATATGAAAGGGAGGTGATAGTGTTGTGATAGCATAATGGTGACTTAAGGGTAGTGTATACTTGTTGTGGGCAGAGTGGTGCAGTGGAAGCATAGTGGTGCCATCCAAATATGTACTATATGTGAAGTTGAATGTTCTAGTATATTGGAATTTGAAATAATGAGACTATGAAGTGTATGGATGATTGTTGGAAATTCAAAATTAATTTTATTTGTTTGATTAGTTGTGATGATGCATGGGATTCCTTAGGTCAAAATGGTTGTGTGAACCTTTATTGGTAGGTTGACTGATTTGATTGGACATACCACATTATGGTAGATATGTATTTAGGTGAACAACTCTTGATTTATGTGTTTTGTTGAATAATTTCATTAATAAAATGTATGTTAGGAACTTTGAGGACTCTTGGATGAATTTTTGGTTGTGATTGATCAGTATGCAATATAGGATGCTTATGTTTTCTTGAATAACTTTGCTTATGAGCCTTTTGATTGAATAAAGTTTTATGTGTATCTTGATTGGAAATAATGACATGCCCCTATATTGTTGAATGGCTTCTTAAGCCCTGCTTGTTTATAAACATTATGATCTAAAAATGTTTATATATGCTATGATTTGTAATGAATCATTATGTGTATTGTGTTTGAAAATAATGAATTTGCATAATTTTGTGTGTCGATTGACATTGAATGTTGTTATGAGTGTAGGTTGATGGATGGTTGCATTTGGTTAAAGAAACGTTGTATACATGGGATGTACAATGCAGTAAATTAAAGCTCATACTTGGGTTTAATGATATAATTTAGTTTGAGTTTAAGGTTAGCAATCTCATTGAGAATTGGATGTATGTTGGAATTAGGAATGTTTCATGGACTAAGGTTCAATTGCATGCTTGGATTTTGATACTAATTAGAGTACAATTAGTCGGTCATTAGGTTTGGATGCTTGGGTTTTGTTATTCGAATGAGGTGTGAACATTTTGTTTTTTGGTTGAGGTTTTGAAAATTGGCTACTTGATTGAGACTTCGACTAAGGCTGAGGTTGATGCTTGTATTTGGATGCCTCTTAGAAGAATATTGATAGTTATTTGAGGTTTGGATACTTGCCAAAATATGATTATTGTGAATTTTGTTTGGGTGGTTGCTGGGATGGCTTACATGGTTATTTGGGATCCTGCCCATGAAAAGGCTTTTTTTTATGATGCCGCTTATAATGGCGAAGAGGCTTGATCAGCCTATTGTGTAAGGCTCCTTTACTTATTTAGTCAGTGTTGATGAAGAACTTTTGGTCTCTAGGTTACAATGAAGGTAGAGTACCATGTGATCATGTATTCTGCAATATTTATAGCTAAATTGCAGTGATGGACCGGAACACACCTAAGTTGTAAGAAAGTTGAGTCCATTTGGTTTTTGGCTAAGTCTACTTGGGTTGTGGTTGCGTCCACTTGATTGATGGCTAAGTGTAACAGCCTGGGGCCTATTGCATGATATTATCTACTTTTTGTCATGACCTAGTCCTCAAGCTAGCATCCACTCACATGGTTTTAAAATACATCACGCCTTACACTTAAGCCCCCACACTTATCCTCGCAACTCCCCCTCACCCGATCGATGTGGGATCTTACAATCCACCCCCTTCAAGAGCTCCAGCATCCTCACTAGACACTCCCTTATAGCTTGTTGGGGTTGGTACTGATACCAATTGTAACAACTTGGGGCCTACTGCATGATATTGTCTGCTTTGGATCATGTCCCAGCCAACCAGCCATCACCCACCAGCATAGTTTTAAAACACGTCATGCCTTCAACACTGAAGTCTCCACACTTAACCTAGCAACTCCCCCCCTCACCTAAGCGATGTGGGATCTCACAACTGGATGTGAAGATCCCACATCGCCTGAGTGAGAGGGGGAGTCCTGGCCTAAGTGTAGGGGCTTGTGGTTATCGGTTGAGGTGCCTTCATAGGGTTTTGACTTTGGTCTCTGGTCAAGGACAAAATTGTGAGGGGGTAGCATGGGCTCACTGATCCAAAGTGGACAATACCTCGAGATCGATAAGCCCTAATGCCTGGGTCTTGCAAGGTGGTAAAGCTTGGGGGCACCTTTTGTGGGACAAAACCATGCAGGTGAGTGCTGGCCTGAGTGCTAGGATGTGACCCAAAGCGGAGAATATCGCAATAGGAGAATACCATGACAAGAGCTTGGGTTGTTATATAATTGGTATCAGAGTCGAACCCAGTAGACTACGAGGGTGTGTCCACCAAGGATGCTGGAACTCCTAAAGTTGGTGGATTGTGAGATCCCACATCGCTCGGGTAAGGGGGAAGTTGCTGGGTTAAGTGTGGGGGCTTTGGTGTTAAAGGCATGACACATTTCAAAACCATACTAGTGGTCGCTGGCCTGAGTGCTAGGTCATGGCCCAAAGCGGACAATATCACACAGTAGGCCCTGGGTTGTTACACTAAGGCCATTTGGTTTGTGGTTGGGGCCACTTGGTTGGTAGCCTCCTAAGCATGGTATTGCAGGCGAGATACAATGGCTAACTAAACAATTAGGTATGAATATTGTGATAGAGGTGATAATGATCCACAAATGAGTAGAGTTGATTAGACTTGAATAGTCTTAGAAATTTTATTACTGTTTGTATTGGCACCATTATAGTAATTCAATTTGCGTGTGGTCGTGAAGACCCTAAGTTGGCTACTGGATTGATTTCATTGAGTATGGTGTAATTGCTAGATGTTATCTAGGTAAATGGCTCCGTCAAATGTGTTTTATGGGTTTATGTATGTAAATAAGGAGCGCATACTATAATAAATTGTATGTCTTGAACATTGAGTACCATTTGATAGATTTTATGGATATGATTGAATATTGTAAAAGATAACATGCTTGGGTATTGCTGAATGAATTGGTGTGTATGCTATGATTAAGAAAGATGAATTGGTATATCCCTATGTATTGATTAACAGTGAATTCTATAATGATTGAACTGAATTGTTTGATTGAATAATATATTTCCCCTATGGCTGATAATGAAATTGCATATGGATATATTGCATCTAACATGAGTGATAAATCATTTATGTGGTTGTCAATGTATGATTAGACATTATGAAAGAGGTTTAAGAAAGATTATGACTAAAGGGATAAAACTCTATGCCTCGGGAGATTATGAGGTCATGTGCATTTACAGTATTTATGAGCAAAGTTAGTTTAATTTGCATGAATAAAGTTTGTGCCCATGATGATTAGAATAAAAAATTTTGCTGATTTCTTGAATGGTTAATTTTGTTTTGAGTGTGAGTGGATTGATGTGTGAAGCCCAAGTAAATGACATATTGTAGTAGAATGATCTGATAAATGAAGAATCCAGTTGCTAGTTAAATGGTTACTATACTAATAGGGGAAAGTAATTAAAATTGGGAAGACTCAGAAAAGAACCTTGTTGCCATTTTACTTGAGCTATTTAGAGACCAGATGAATAGAGATGTTTAAGATCAAATTATAGTTGTATTATGTATCAGTATCATGGCATGTTCTCAGAATAACATAGAATATATATGTTCTTAGAACATTATCAAAACTTTGTGGAAGAATTTTCCACACTTGTTATGTGTCTTACTTATCAGAATTGATTGGAAACACCATAGAGGAATGGAGTACATGTTATTGCTAGTAAAACTATACAATAAACTTTAGAGAATGGCAAGAATTAAATGATATGTAAAAGTTTTGAGGAAGAAATTTTTGTAAGGAGGGTGGTTTGTGACACCCAGGGTATTAAATTTTGGGTAAATTTTTTAATTTGATTATAATGATGGCATGAGCTAAGGAAAGTTTTTGCAATTTTCCTAAATTGTCATTTGGGGATAAATGTTACATGAAATTACGACATTGAGAGGGCAAATTTGCATGAAGTTTAAGGTATAAAGTGGTCAAGAAAAAGGGGAAGAAGATGTTGTTTATTGACAATAATGGTGACGTGACTAGAAGTAAAGTATTTTGCATTACAAATAGATATGAAATTCAAGTAATTTTTTAAATGAGTGCATTATTATGCTTTTAATACTCTTGTACAAGGTTTATAATTCATTAAGTAAAGTAATTAAAGAAGGATTCATCATCGGCGAAGAAATAAGGCGAAATAGGTTGCCAAAACGACCAACAAAAAGGTGCTAGCAGGGATGGCATCACAACACCATAATGGAGGCCATGGCGCCGAAATGTGATGGAGGCCAGAGCATTGGCTAGTGAATTTGGTACCACAGTGCGCAAATCCGGCACTGCCGTGCCACCAGCTTGGTAATGTTAGTGATGGGATTTTTAAACCCATTTTTGTCATTTTTGTGCTATTTTCATTTCTTTCCTCTTCTTCCCCAACACCCTAGTAAATCATTGGATTTCCCTTGAAAACCATGAGTTTATGGATCAAAACTCTATTATGGTACTATAGGGGCATGTCTTCTTGGTTGGGAATTCAAGTGGTCGAGAACCATGACTCATCTGTGAAAATTTGGGTTTGTAAGTGGGTAGAAAATGATCACCATGCTTGGAAACTAAGGTAAAATTCATTTTCTCTGAATTGTGTTTTCCTTTTGATAGGGTTTAGAACCCAACTACTGAACATTAATTTTGGGTATTTTGGAAGATGATTCATGTAAATTCAAGAGGCAGAATTAGTTGATACATGTTTTGTGATGACCTTGGCATGATGTGTGTTGTAAAATGTGATTTTGTAACAACCCTTGCTGGGAACAGTAATCCATAGGGTGAAATTGCAATGAATTCATGTAAATTGATGCGGTAAATTATTAATCCATTGATTTTAGTGTATTGGCATGATTTGAACTTGATAAAATTGGATTAATAGTAATTCATATGGTAAAAACATATGGGGGTTTTGTGTAAAACTTGACTATATATGGTTCAATTTGGTTAGAAGTGTGATTATCATGTATTTAAGGTAAATTCAAGGTTAATGATGCTATGGTTTCATTATTTATAATTGGGAATGAAAATCCCCCAACCCATGTTGTTAAGGAATTTGTAAACAAATGATGCTTACAAGCTGTTTGATGAAATGGGTTAATGAGAAATTGAATATGATTGAGTATTTTGATTGTAGTTTTTGAATTTCTATGAGCAAGATGATTTCCAAGTGTAATAAAGTGCATGATTATGGATAATTATAAAGGGTATTAAGTTAAATAGACTTATGGCTAATGTTAGAATGCATTGAGGCTCTTGAGACATATTTAAAGTTATAAACTGATTGGGTTATGGTATTTGGTCATGGTATTTCATTTTATTGATAAGAAATTATCATGTAAAATAAATCATGATATATGCGATTCATATGTTATGTATAAGACCAATTGATAATGGAGTTGGGAAGCCAAGCTTGAGAACATGAGGACTGTAAGTGGGCTCACCAAGAGGTAAGTAGGTGTTTTCGTTTTCATTGGATGGATAGGGATAATATTTATCCCATTTGTTAGAATCCATTCATGTTTGATTGAATGTGGATAGTGGATATCCCATTTATTGTGAACAAATATGTTTGGATTATGAGATATATTCTTTACTATTGGTATGTCCACATGTGTAAAATTATTAAATGATGTCGAAGCACGGATTGATAACTAGTTGGGATAACAGTTATCTCATTTATATTATATATATGCATAAACTGATGATTCATGGGGATAAGTGTCATACATTGATTAATTATTCTATTTTATATGAGAAAATGTATGATTGGATATGCTTGAGGGGTGTAGAGTATTGGATTGGAATAAAGAGGACTTGGTCCTCTTAGTAAGATTGTCTTATTACGTCTTGAATCATGGTTGGATTGAATTATGCGAAATTTGGGATTGATGATTATTACTACCCCCTACTTACTGAGTTACCTAGACTCACATCTTCTTATTATATGTTTTTAGTAAGCAGGTCAAGTGATAAAGCCAACGAAGGGTTAATGCTAGAAGGCATGGCCAGAGATGTTATTTATTTTGATTTTAAAAATTAGGATTGGAATCCCTTACGTGTATGTATGGTTAGATTTAACAGATTTCAATTGCTGAATAATGATGTAAATATAATGGCATGTCATAATAGTGGTGTATGATATTGAGATGAATTAAAAATTATTCTAGTCATGTTTATTGTCATCATGGGGTGACTCATGTTCTTGGACATTGTGGGTAAGTTGGGCTAGTTTAGTGATTTATGGTTTGATTTATAACTATCAAAATTCCAGTTTTATAGATCATTGTAAATTATATAGCTTTAAATCCAAAAAATTTAGGGCAGACACTACTGGATTTTTGGCAAACGTTCCGCTTAGAAATGGAGAAATTATGTGTTAATGGTGAAATGCATAGGCCCCTAGGTGGGGTGTTACAAAATGATATCAAAGCCTAGTGACTTATTTGTGTGCTAAGATTAATTTGAATGATGTGCCCAAAATCATGATGGTAATTACTATTGAAAGAAATAGGAAATGACATGTCGCCGGAACAAGGAAGGATATTAGTTTATAGGTATTTTGAAGGAACGAGACTAGAATAAGGAGGGAATATGAATGATTAAGATAGGGCATAGATGATATTGATATGGAAGCGAGGTGATAGTTTTGTGATATCACAATGATGACTTAAGGGTGGTATATACTTGTTGTGGGCAGAGTGGCGCAGTTGAAGCATAGTGGTGCCATCCAAATATGTACTATATGTGAAGTTGAATGTTCTAGTATATTGGAATTTGAAATGATGAGACTATGAAGTCAATGGATGATTGTTGGAAATTGAAATTAATTTTATTTGTTTGATTAGTTGTGATGAAGTAGGGGATTCCTTACATCAAAATGGTTATGTGGACCTTTATTGGCTGGTTGATTCATTTGATTGGACATATTATGTTATGGTAGATATGTATTTTTGTAAATAGCTCTTAATTTATGTGTTTTATTGAATAAATTTTCTAATAAAATGTATGTCCAGAATTTTGAGAACTCTGGGATGAATTTTTGGCTATGATTGATCAGTATGGCTAATAATGAATGGATATATTACATCTGACATGAGTGATAAATTGTTTATGTGGTTGTCAATGTATGATTAGACATCATAAAAGAGGTTTAAGAAAGAAAATGACTAAAGGAATAAAACTCTATGCCTTTGGTGGTTATGAGGTCATTTGCGTTTATAGTATTTATGAGCAAAGTTAGTTTAATTTCCACAAATAAATTTTGTGACCATGATGATTAGAATAAAACATTTTGTTGATTTCTTCAATGGTTAATGTTATTTTGAGCGTGAGTGGATTGATGTGTGAAGCCAAGGTAAATGACATCTTGTAGTTGAATGATTTGAGAAATAATGAATCTAGTTGCTAGTTAAATGGTTACTATACTAATATGGGAGAAAGTAATTAAAATTGCAATGAATCAAAAAAGAACTTTGTTGCCATTTGCTTGAGGTATTTAGAGACCTGTTGAATAGATACGTTTAAGATCAAGTTATAGTTGTATTACGTATTGGGATCATGGCATGTTCTTAGAACAACATAGAATATAAATGTTGCTAGAACATTATCAAAACTTCATGGAAGAATTTTCCACACGTGTTATGTTTCTAACTTATCTAAATTGATTGGCAGCACCATAGAGGAATCTAGTATGTGTTATTTCTAGTAAAAGTAAATAATAAACTTAAGAGAAATGAAAGAATTAAATGATTGTAATATTTTCGAGGATGAAACGTTTTGTAAGGAAGGTAGTTTGTAACAACCAGAGTGTTAATTTTTGAGTAAAAGTTTCTTATTTGATTATAATGATAACTTGAGTAGAGGAAAATTCTGGGAAATTTCATAAATTGACATTTGGAGATAAATGGTACATGAAATTACAATGTTGAGAGGGCAAATTTGTATGAAGTTTAAGGTATAAAATGATTAAGAAAAAGGGTAAGAGGATGTTGTTTATTGATAATATTGGTGACGTGACTAGAGGTAAAGTATTTTGCATTGCTAATAGATATGAAATTAAGTAATTATCTAGATGAAGGTGGAGACATTGGCTAGCAGATTTGGTGCCACGATGCCCAAATCCAGCGTCGTAGTGTCAACGATGCGGTTAAGTCAGTGATGGGTTTTTTAAACTCTTTTTTGTTAGTTTTTTTATTTTCATTTCTTTCCTCTTCTTTGCCAACACCCTAGCCATTAAAACCCATCATCTAAACTCTAAATTTTTGTGATTTAAGCTAATAAATCCTGGTATTTCCTTGCAAAACCATTAATTTATGGATCGAAACTCTATTGTCATGCTGTTTGGGCATCTCTTCTTGGCTAGGAATTCAAGTAGTCATGAGCCATGACTGATCTATGAAGACTTGGGGTCAGAAGTGGGTGGAAAATGATCTCCATGCTTGGAAACCAAGGTAAAATTCATTTACTCTAAATTTGTATTTTCTTTTTGCTAGGGTTAGAACCCAAATCGTGAATAGTAATTTTGGATATTTTGGAAGATGATTCATTCAAATTCAGGAGGGGGAATTAGTTGATACATGTTTTGTGATGATCTTGGCATAATGTGTGTTGTAAAATGTGATTTTATAACAATCCTTGCTGGGAACAGTAATCCATGGGGTGAAATTGTAATGAATTCATGTAAATTGATAGGGTAAATTACTAATCAATTGATTTTAGTGTATTTGGCATGATTTGAACTTGATAAGATGGGATTAATTATTGCTTTTAACTTTGAACTTCGGGGGTTTTGTGTAAAACTTGACTATGTATGGTTTAATTGAGTTAGAAGTGTATTTGTCATGTATTTAAGGTAAATTCAACGTTAATGATGCTATGTTTTCATTATCTATAATTGGGAATGAAAATTCCCTAACCCATGTTATTATGGAATTTATAAACAAATGATGCTTACAGGTTGTTTGATGAAATGGGTTAATTAGAAATTGAATATAATTTAGTAATTTGATTATAGTTTGTGATTTGCTATGAGCAAGATGATATCCCCGTGTAATAAAGTGCATGATTATGGATAATTATAAAAGGTACTAAATTAAATAGGCTTATGGATAATGTGGAAATGCATTGAGGCACTTGAGACATATGTGTAATGCCTGCCCTCCTGGGGATGTTACTCCATTTTACATTACAAATCCATTATGAACATACCATGACTTTACCATTTCCAGTGTGGGTTTGCTTTAATACCATTTTCTAATTTATCTAATTTTTATACCTTGAAAATAGGGTCGTTCACTTAGGTACAAACATTCATTAGATATTAGGATGCATTTTCTCCATTGTAATTTATAAAAGTAAAAAGTTATACACTCCAATCTTCCTTCATTCATACACACAACATCCTTACAACTCCAAAGGCTCTCCTAGGACCGCGGCTGCATCATGATGGCAATGAATGTGCTCCTCCACCATACAACTTCCAACCACATACTTACAATTATATAATGACATGCGCTTACATTATAATGATATAGAATTATCAATCTTTGTTACACTTTATACATCACTGGACATATGCTAACATGATTTCAAATATGCACACGATGAGAATTTTTAATTTAATACATTATCAAAATTTAAATTCTCTATTGTACTTTCCTTACTAGACTTTTATTCTTATGGCTTGACCTGCCAGGTAAAAATATAACTAAAGAGTGAGTTTGGGTATACTCAGTAAGTAGGTATGAAATTAGAAAATAATTAACAAAATAAGGGATCTGTCTATATCCCAAGAACCAATCCACACATTTGCATACATATCAACCCATGTCATCTCGGCATGATCATATCCAAATAATTTAAAAAAATAAATAACTAATTCTCATTATTGTAAATCAAAATGTATACATAACAAAACCATACTCATGTAAAATCTGCATCTCAAGATATTCTCATATCCCCACATTATATATTCACATTTCCATACATCAAGATAATCATAATAACCACAAGCGTAGGATATCCACTATCCCGGTAATCCATATGTCAAACAGGAAATAACTTTAATACATAAGTCATGTAACTTGGGATTTTACCAATCCCACATCATGGAAACAAACTCATTTTTATTTTTTAATACTGGGATATCCACAATCCAACTCATATACACAATCAATCTTTGTACAATCATAGACAGTTATAGCACCAGAACAAATATGGAATACCTATCCCATTGAATCATTATAACAAAACAGTCATAGAATACTTAATATCCCTTAATATTCATTACATCCAAAATAGACATGCCCATTTACCACATTGGGATAGATACTATCCCCATTCATTCAATCATTTATGCAAGCATACAAGTACACATGCTTACCTCATAATAATCTACTTCATAATCTACATCTTTTCAAAGTCGACTTGTCACCTCTATGTTAGGAAATCCTACATATATCACATGCATCCTATATCTTATTTACATGTACATGTATTGGAACAATTTTTATTAATATAATGGAACCTAACTATTAAATTTTTAGCTTAAGGCATCACGTTGCTTTTACATGTTTCTATTTTTGTACCACCATACATAGTCATAGTAAATTATATATAACTTTTTCATATTAATTCCAAATTAAGTAATTCTTATTTCATTGTTTAGATAACTTCAAGTCCTACAACTTTGATATCAAAAATGTTTTCTAATTTAGCCTCTATATTGGGTCGTTGGGCCCTATAAGTGACACCATTTGTAGTTATTTTCTAGGAATAGTTTTAATAATTTAGGCATAATTCTCTCATATGAATTCTAAATCAAGTTATTTGTATTTAATTTTATAGATAATTCCAATATTTACAGCTTTCATGTTGACCACATGACTAATTTAGCTCAAAATTTGAGTCATGGGCCCCACAAGATAATGCTTATTGATTTAGAGACTATTTCACTGTTTTAGCTATAACTATATCATATGAAATCTGAATTTAATGATTATTATCTTGTTAGAAAGATAATTTCAATATCAAAAATATTTATGTGGAAAATAATTTTAAACTCAATCAATATATGGGTCAAAATTGGGACGCCATTATCACTATATGCAATTTCAGGATGCAGATTCTAGCAACTGGTGACTTTCAGGGTATTTATTTCCTGAATTTTCATAGACATGTTTTTCTACAAAAATTTGAAAATTTTCACTATTTATATGAAAATTAACCTCATATTTTTATATTCACAAAATTAATTCATTTTATAAGGTTTTAATCAAGCTTAAGAGGGCTACTTGATAAGCATTTTAATGTCATGCATCAACACTATGTTGTCCATTTAATTTGCATTGATTTCACAATCTGTTTGAACTATTTAGTTGCTATCTTAGGAGGGTAATTACGCCTTGATTATACTTCTACAATTAGGCTTACTTAACTTGATGAATTTTTAATTTTTATAGCCCCTAAATCTGAGGGGATAGCATATATACATGAGCTAACTTCCAATTTTCAGCAAACTGTTTTAATGTCCATCAATTGCTAATCATTAGCTGAATGTAATACATCATTAACCATACATTAAAGACCCTAATCATGGTATCTAATTCTCTGTTAAAATTTTTAGTAAACCCCCCTTGAATTAGGGTTTGAAATTCATTGAAAATTAATCAACTTTTGCATGAAGTCTTTGCATAAACATATTTAACATCTAAAGTAGATTAAATCCATACCTTAATCCTTAATTTTCCTTAGTGGGTTCCACTGGTCAGCAACAATTTTTTATTTTTGGGTGGCTGCCATTCCTTGCTTCCACAAAATCCCCATGTTATGGCCTACTAATCAAAGGTAATGAAGTTTCCAAGTGATCATTTGAAATAAACTTGCATAAAATAGGAGATTGGGAGGGTAGGCGAGATGCTCACACTAGAAGCAGGCGGAACATGGCTTGTCCGATGGGGAGAGTGGAAGATAAGCATTGCAAATGGATGATTTCTTTTTTTTTATAATGCATTAGTATAGTAGTCCACCTCCCATGGTATTTGGTGCTCATTCACCCATTTTGGATTTTCAATTTCTCATGTAACCCTCATGTGTGACACATGTAATTCACTCATTTGATAAATTATATATTTGAAATTAATTTTTCATTGATTATATATATTATTTCCATAATTTATTTATTTATTTCTAAATTAAATTCAATTTTAACAAAAATTTACAAAAAATTATCGGTAACTCGGTATTCCAGCTTTCTACTAGCAATTTTTTATTTTTTTTAACCCTTTAATCATTTATTAATAAGTATCCTCATCATATTCATATTAATATGGGTATTCCATCCATTTTTATAATTTTTCCATAAAACAAATCTATCCTTTTTTATATTTACACTTTGGCATTCTGCCAATTTAAATTCATTTTCTTTTTTACTAAAATTATTTTTTAATACACTTTAATGTACCTAAAATCTCATCCTCATGTTTATATTATTAATTCACTCAATGTCAAAACCTTTTCCATAATAATTTTCTCAAAAATTCAATTATATTCCAATATACTCATCGAACTGGCAAAATCAAAATTTACGTACCTAGAATTTTCAGGGCCTTTCAATATGTAAGCTTATAAATGGGATGGGTTATGGTATTTCATTTTGTTGATAATAAACTATCATGTAGATTAAATAATGATATATGTGATTCATATATTATTTATAGGACCAATTGATCATGGAGTTGGGAAGCCAAGCTTTAGAACATGAGGATTGTTCGTGGTCTAATCAGGACTAAAGTAGGTGTTTGTTTTTATTGGATGGATGGGGATAATGTTTATCCCATTTGTTTGAAGCTAGGCATGTATAATTGAATGGGGATAGTGGATATCCCATTTTTTGTGAACAAATATGTTTGGATTATGAGATATATTCTTTACTATTGGTATATCCACATGTGTAAAATTATTATATGATGTTGATGTATGGATTAATAATTGGTTTGGATAAAGGTTATCTCATTTCTATTCTATATGTGTGTGTGTAAACTGATGATTCATGGGGATAAGTGTCATCCCTAAATTAATTATTCTGTTTTATATGAGAAAATGTATGATTGGATATGCTTGAGGGGCGCAGAGTATTGGATTGGAATAAAGAGGACTTGGTCCTCTTAGTATGATTGTCTTATTACTTCTTTAATCATGGTTGGATTGAATTATGCAAAATTTGGGATTGATTATTATTACTTCTACCTACTTAGTGAGTTGTCTAGACTCACACCTTCTTATTATATATTTTTAGTAGGGAGATCAAGTGATGAAGCCAATGAAGGGTTGGTGCTAGAAGGCAAGGCTAGAGGATATTATTTATTTTGATTTCAGAAATTGGGATTAGAATCACTTATGTGTATGTATGATTAGATTTAAAAGGTTTCAATTGT
The DNA here is from genome assembly GCA_036873735.1 of Pouteria campechiana. Classification (NCBI taxonomy): domain Eukaryota; kingdom Viridiplantae; phylum Streptophyta; class Magnoliopsida; order Ericales; family Sapotaceae; genus Pouteria; species Pouteria campechiana. Next base: position 1,341 of record JAYJMB010073692.1, on the reverse strand, counting down.
TGAATAATGATGTAAACATAATAGCATGTCATAATAGTGATGTGTATTATATTGAAATTCATTAAATATTATTTCAGTTATGTTTATTACCATCATGGGGTGACTCAGCTTCTGGGACATTGTGGGTAAGTTGATGTAATGCCCTGCACCCCAATTCTATGAGTTTTGAGCATGCCACACCAAGGCAGGTGTGGAATGCTACAATTTCTCTTCTTCTTAAGGAAAATCATATCATATCCTCCTCATTTCCCTGATTTTCAGGGAAGTATCCTACCTAAAATCTGGCAGAGTCTACTGTGTATTATGGATATTTATACCTGTTATACTTGTATGAAATTAATTTACATTTCTATAATCAAATGACAATAATTATATCTAAAACACCCACACCCATACTCACAGCTCCACCCAAGATCGGAACCGGATCATGATGGCATTGCATTTCCTAGGAGTAAAACAAATCCATCTACAATATCATGAATAATTACAATGACATGCCATTATGTTTAGTTTACATCATTTGGAATAAAATACAATCATACAAAATTACATAATGGGATTCCAATCCCAACATACTAGCATACCATTAAAATATATTCTACTCTTGCTTGTCAATCCCAACCCACAGTTGGAATTCTTTACTTGTATTATCAACTAAAAAAATAAATTAAGTGTGAGTCTAGGCAACTCAGTAAATAGGCGTGGATAAAATAAAATAATAATTAATTGTAACAACATGTTCTCAACTGGAACATGCATAAAATACAACAAGAATTCAAATTTAAACATCATAAACACAACACATTTTTATCTCATCCTAAGATGTACAATCCAAGCCAACCATACCATGAGGCTCGCATCCTTATTCTTTCTATGCACACCCTACGCCTTTCCGGCGTATACTATCATATAGTGTCATTCCCGACTTTACATTACATTTGAGCCACTTTGGCTCAACATACCAAATACGTGTCATACAGGTATCTCAAATCATCACACATGTCATGTAGGCCTCAAATGTCCAATTATTCCATACAAGTATAATGTTATAGTTGTGCCTTCAATGAACATTACATCATTATTCATAGTTATACTATTATGGAATGATCCTCATTCCATTTATACATATAGTCATATAATGTATCATGCCATTTGCACAACTATGGGATATCACTTATTCCATGTTTATCACCCATTATCAACATTATACTTCATACAATGAAAACACACCAATGTAACATATTATCAAATCTTAACATGGGATATATGATGGCTCAAATTTAATACCTCGCAAGTGCACGGTCGATGTATAGTCTAGTGTGCTTATGCAAGGGTCGATCC
>JAYJMB010073681.1:0-23416 GCA_036873735.1 Pouteria campechiana | reverse complement strand
CTTGTGAAAACCAACGTTGTTCAAGTTGTTGGTGAGCTTGTGAAAACCAACATTGTTCAAGTTGTTGGTGAGCTTGTCCAAACCAACATTATTAGAGTTGTTGGTAAGCTTGTTAAAACCAACATAGTAAGTTTCTGGTGAGCTCTGTAAAACTAGTGCATGAGTTCTTGGTTAGCTCAGGAAAACCAAGTGTGATTCCACAGAGTATTAGTGGAACCTAAGTGTAGCAAATAAGGCTGTCTTAGAGAGTGGAGTAGGTGCCAAAAGAGGGCCCGAACCATTATAACTTTTGTGTGCTATTTATATACTTGATCTTTCCAATATACTCTTACTTACTCTATCCATTGCTTCACTTTGATTAGCACTCTAACATAAAAGAAAGGGATTTGATCAAATGAGGGTTAAAAGAAGTAAATTTTATAAAACCCAATTCACTCCTCCTCTTGGGTTCTAACCTATTCTACTGAGACCAACACTCCCCCCAAATGCAGCCACTCATCTACCACTCAACAGGCTAGTCCGGTTCAAATTTCATAATACAAATAAATATTGTAATTAAAAATGTGTATATAAAGATATTAAAATAAAATAATTATTTAAATTGACAATGATTTGCATTTCCTTGTATTCATATGAATAACAATAAATCATTATGCACCTAAGTACATTGCAAATGTACTTTAATTTTGTAAAATTATTGCTTTTGTAATTTTTAAAATTGTTAATATTGGATTGCTCCACAGACTTTGTACACCTTGACAAAATTTGATAAGCCTTTAAATTCTAACAAACTTTGATAGTCATGAACGAGTTTATGTAATTGAATTATGATGATGTGATTGATTTTCATAGGTTTTAAATATTGAGATTCTTAGTTCTTATTTTTAAAAAAGTTGAACAATTGTGAATAATAAAATGCAAGCTAATATTCCTTTCATTATATTTCAAGTACTATTAAAAAATTACTTATTAAAATGTTATTATTGAATAATAATCTTTATTGAGTTTATTAAATGTAACAAATTTTAATGGACTTTCACCAATAAAGGACAAAACAGGTTAGAAGACAATTCCAATGAAACAAGGCCAACTTTGCAATGTATTTTTAGAAAATTTGTGTTAGTTCTCTTTTTATGCTTTCTTGCAATTAGTAGATAATGACATTAATTAAGATATGGAAAATGTATGATTGTACTATACATATACATATATATATATGTGTGTGTGTGTGTGTGTCTATATATATATATGTATACATGTATACATACATATATGTATACATGTATATGTATACATACGGGTTGTGATTCCATGAGACTGGTCTAAAAAATATATTTTTTTATTTTTTTGGTTTTTTATAGACTTAAAAATCAAATTACAATTAGCCTAACCCTTAATTTTTACAATTTTTGGGCATTTAGAAATATATTTTTTATTTTTGAAGTTCAGGGGCATTTTTGAAATTTTCTTGAACTACAAAAATCTAAAAATTTAAAAGTTGAACGGTTAAGATTAATCAAGTAGAGCAGCATAGACGATGGTGGGAAGTTAAGGCTTTCTACAATTTGTAAAGTTCTTCATGCTGAAAAAGGTTGCAACATGATACGTAATTCCAGTCTTATCCCACCAAATCACTTATTAAATACTACCTAAGTCTTGATTGCATAGTGATTTAGGTCATCATCATATTTGTTTCCACAGATATTTTATAATATAAATAATAGTCTTAATTAAAATTTTAAACAAGCCATAATAAATCAAGACTTCCTAAATTATTTGAAACTAATTTTTTATATGTTAAAAAAGCTATATCTTGTATGGTACAAATGATAATATATAATTATTCCTTATTTTTATATTTATCCCCAAAATATTAGAAGAAAATTTTGATGATGGGGCTAATTAATCATAAATATTCTGAAATAATTATAAAATATTTGTAGTCTCTGCTGTGCTATTGCTGCATGTTCTATGATTGTTCAATCTTATAGGCTAATACAACCAATGCATAAAAGCTTGCTGGTGGAGATGAGTTTCCAAACCCAGATAAAAAAGTACACGCAGTTTGTCTGGACAGTTGTGGAAATTAAAATCCCAAGACACTGACCAGCATTCAAACGCTGAATCAACTGGCCGTTCGCATAAGGCACTTTGTACACATATGCATATAAGAACACTGCCCATATATATATATATAGATAGTTTAATTACTTAATTTTAAGAAACAAGTAATGCACTTGAAACCCGAAAATGGGGCTGTCACCTCCTGATGACAGCGAATTCTCACCTTCTCACCTGCCTTGCTTTTTAAAATCATCAACTTGGGAATTTATTAATCTTATTAGCTGTTGAGAAAGTGGAGCTTCTACCTGATTACCCCTTATCTAGCTTTTATAAATCATCAACTTGGGGATTTTAAAGATTGAGCTTCTTAGTTATTGGTTTTTAAAAAATTAAACAGTTATGAGTAATAAAACACAAGATAATATTGCTTTCATTATATTTCAAGTACTATAAAAAAATTACTTATCAAAATGTTATTATTGATTAACAATCTTTAAAGATTTTGTTAAAGTTAATAAATTTGGATGGGCTTTCACCATTAAAAAACAACACAAGGTAGAAATCAATTACAATGAAATGAGTCGGGCTTTGCACCGTCCTCTTGGAAAATTCGTGTTGTTCTCTTTGGATACTACTAACCTGTTACTAATCTTCTTGAATGTTTCTGTTCATCCAATATAGATCCATATTTGTTAGGAATAAAAGAATTGACCTAATTGTATAAAATTAGCTAGCAAATAAGAACATTAATTTTTTAACGCTTTTCTTGTAACTAGCGGATAAGGACGTTAATTTTTTTATACTTTCCAAGCAACTAGTAGATAATGATATTAATTAAGTTGTGGAAAATGTACTATTCTATCATATATATATATATGTGGAAAATGATCCAGTGTAGCCGCCTACACTGAAATATTCAGTATAGCTAGCCTTTTCACCATACGATATAGCAGATATCATCCAGGCCATTCATGGGTGCTACAAGTGAGGGAGTGAGGAAGAATGCGTCATTTGACTACGTCTCTTTGAAACACAAAACTTGCGGTATGGAGGGGGCACAACATGATTGCTTCAAATCTCCTATCAGTGAAGATTTCAAAAATTCCAATGCGAAAATACCCAAAACCCAAATCTCTTTGCCGCTTTCCCGCCTCGGTAAATATTTCATATCAGTGAGGAATTTATAAAGTGTATATTAAAAGTTTTTATTTTAAATATAAATTTCATTAATTTATTTTTATTAAAGTGTAAACCTCTTTTATTTTTATTAAAAATTTTATAATTTTTTGAGGCATAAAATAATTGAACATCAGCAATCAAATTAATGAACTTTATAATAATTATTTTTAGTCTAAATTTTATTATTTTTTAGTGTAAATATCACTAATTTCATAAAGTTTTTTTAGTGTAATTTTCATTAATTTAAACTTTATATGACTTTTTTTTAGCCTAAATATCACAAATTTTTTTAGTGTAAATTTTATTAATTTTATTAAAATTTAGTGTAAATTTCATTAATTGAAACTTTATATTAAATTTTTTTAGTCTAAATATTATTAATTTATTTTTAGTGTAAATTTCATTCATTTCATTAAAAAAAATTTTCTTAGTGTAAATTTTATTAATTTAAACTTTATATTAAATTTTAACTTTAGATCTATATTAAAAATTTAAAATTCAGTGCTGGAACATCTAATTGCTCATTGTTTTTATCCATCTTCCAAATTATGCCCCATGTTTGAAAACTAAAATTCCATGTCGCAGTGTGAACTCTACATCTCAAACACAGTAAAACAATCCAGAATCCATGTCCTAAACTATGTCCTATGTTCGAAAACCCAGATTCTATGTCCCACTATGAACTCTTCGTCCTAAATGCAGTAAAATCCTTATGTAATCCATGTCTCAAATAAATGCCTTCCATGTCCGAAAACCCAGATTCCATGTCCCACTGTCATCTCTATGTCCGAAACGCAGTAAAAACCCTAATGTAAATAGGAAAATTGAAGTTGATTCTTCATGTCAGATACAACAACTTCCCCTCTCCTCCCTATTTCCCAAGTCCCAAATCTCAGCAACTTTTCCATCTTCATTGCAAGCAAAATATCTTCCCGCAACATTTAAACATTTTCTTGTCGCACCTCCTATCTTTTCTATTTTTCCTATTTGTACCATATTTCTTGCCCAACGATTTTCTAAATCCATCCCTTCTTCATCCCAATCCAAAATCATAGTTGAATCACGCATAATAGCAACATCAACATCTACTGTCTTCCAAAAAAAAAGAGCAAAAAAGGAAGAAGAAGCGAAAGCATCTCCATAACAGAGAAGGTTGGACAAGTACTCCCTACTAGAGGTATTTTTCCTGAACAATCATGAATCCTATAATAGATTTATGAATGTCTATGAAAAAAAGAAATTAGTGAAGGGAAAGAGTCTTGATTTTGACCAACTCGGTGAAAATGACTTGGATTTGGACATTTGCAGATGGATTAAAATCCAAGGGTGGACTGAGTTTATGAGTTTTAGGGGGAAATGCTACACAAGAATGGTTAAAATATTATTTTGCAACTATGATTCAAAGATGAAGAAATCATGGATAGGAGATAGAGTAAAGATTTGTCTCCTGAGAACATAATGGAGTGTTTGAATCTCCTATAGTTGAAAGAGAGGAAAAGGATTGGCCTACCTCAAGAAAATAATTATTTTCAGAGGTGGCTAGAACAGAAGTTAACGAAGAAGTAAAGATGCTACATCCCAGTAATTTGGACAAGAATATGAGAATGACCATATTTTGCTCATCAACAACATCTTTCCAAAATAGGAAGTAGGGATAACATTTCTGAGAAAGAAAATAGACTTAGCAAATATAATCTCAGATCATTTGTTTCAGGTCAAAATCAATAACAGATATCCTCTTCCCTATGAAATGATCATGACAAAATTCCTTAGAAGAGTAGGAGTCGATTTGACTTCTAAAGATGGAGAAGAATTTAAAATTTTTGATTTGATGACTGAGGTGAATTTGAGAAAAATTGGTCACAAAAGGACTAAACTATCAAAGCGAATAAGATTTGAGAGTGGAACAATCCAAATAAGAGAAGCAGAATTTCTGCTTCAGGTATAAAAATAAGGGAAGAAGTTCTCACTTACAGAGTAGAGGAAATGATAGCTAATCTGAGTGAAAAAGAGGTGGTTGCTGAAATAAGGGAAGAAGTTGCCACTTTAGTTGAAGCAATAACAACACGTGGGAGATCTGCAAAAATAACAATAGGAATAGCAGTGGCAGTAGCAGCTTCTCTACGCACAAAAGCAGTAGCACTTCCTCCAAGCAGGCCTTCATCCTCCACTCACAACAGTGCTGAGAACAGGCTGAGAAAGATTGAAGTTGATGTTGATGCTATGAACATCAAGATGGATTCAATGAATGAACAGATGGACTAAGTGTGTCAAAAGCTAGATACTTTGACCTGTTTGGTTGAGTTCATCAAACGGCAATCGAAGCTTGTTCAATCTTTTTCTCCACCAACACCTTTCCATGATCTCAGACCTTTTTCACCCCTGAGATCCCCTCAGCCCCATCATTTTGATCACTCTTATCAATCTCCATCTCATCATGGTGATCAATCCCATCATTCTCCATCTCATCATTCCTCACCTTCCTCTCATGTTCATAAGTATAGACCTACTTTACCCATCAGGTCTACTCATCCCATGAGTACTCCCTTCTCTTCAAGTGTTGAAATTCTTCCATCTCAACAGTCCTCTCCTCAATTAACATCCCACACTTCTCTACTTGCAACTTCTCTAATTGTTGCAGTTCTTTCATCTCCACGTTCTCCTCCTCAGCCCAGACTTACTTCATCTCCACGTTCTGACTCAGAGTCCTCTCTCTCTGAGTCAACTATGCCACTTGCAAATATTTTAACATGGATGAAGTCCACAATGAATAAATCTTATCTCTCCTCTCCATATGAAACTATCTCTCCTCCATCATAACCGCCCCTGTAACTACTCCATAAGAAACTACCTCGTCTCAACAGACAACATCTCCTCGTCCACAAAAACCTTTAATGCATTCGGCTCTACAAATTTCAAAAGTCTCTAAGGCTCCTATAGAGGAACAAAAGTCACAAATCCTCCCCACTGTAATATCACTCAAGCCAACATATAAAATTTAGCATCCCAAAATTCCTAAATCGACACGTTCAATCTGTGGGAGTACAAGGAAAAGAATAAAAATAACTCTACAAGAAGTTGAACATAGGAAGTTGATAAATCAACCGGTTGCCCAACTTCTTCAATCCCAAAAAGGTGTAGTCACTCTCCCTGATCTTCTTTTCCCAGATTTTGAAGTTTAGGATTTCCTCAACCGTATTATAATAATGAAAGGTCCAACTAGGAACTTAAAGCCCAAGCTACCCCGAGATGGTAATGCAATCATAGATAAAATACTAAGTGATTATATCCTACCCACTTCATCCAACCCACTACCTCCACTCCCACAAAATCCTTTACTTTGAATAGGTTCATGATTATTGGATGATAGGGTTAGATTTCATATTGTAACTAACACATTTGATCATAACTTCATTTATCTTCCAAAGATGTGTATCTCATTCATAGGAATAGGATCCTTGATGCATCTGGGCTTGGGATTCCATCTCAATTTCCAGAGTTTGGATGTCCCCAATATAAAGCAAAACTGAGGATTGTTTCTTATCCTCGACAGGGAAATTCAAATTCTGTTAGATCCACATGTCACTCCCAAACAAAGGTTATTGTTGCCTCAATTTCTACCAATTAGTTTCCTACATCCAAATCTCCTTCTCTCAGAACCAAAGCTCCAAGTTCTAAGCCCAGACCTCCTCTCAAAAAGAAAATGGTAGTTTCTAGACTTACTACCAAACTCCCTTCTTCTACCCCTCAGCTTCCTCTATCCAAACCTTCTACTACCAAACTCCCTTCTTCTACCCCTCAGCTTCCTCCATCCAAATCTTCTACTACCAAACTCCAACTATCACCTTTCCAAAGAAGACCACTTTCATACAATCCACCTTCTACTACCAAACTCCAACCATCACCTTGCTAAAGAAGGCCACCCTCATACAATTCACCTTCTACTTCCAAACTCCAACCATCACCTTTCCAAAGAAGACTACCTTCATACAATCCACTTCATTCTCCTCCCATCTACTTAGACCAAGAGGAATATGCTCGCAGAATTAGAGCAAATAACATAGCTCTTCAAGCTGGGCATCTCCCCTCCTACCCTGAGATGCTCATACCTTAATACCAAGCTCGTCTCAGGGTAATCCCTAATCTCGTGCCGTCATTAGCATTACCAGTTGCATCGACACAGGCTCAGGCGATTTTCGCAATAATAGTCATAGCAAAAACAGGTTCTCAAGTATCATTTGAAAGACCAAAGATGACTGGATCCAACAAACAAGAGCCCAAATCCAAGAAATAAATCTCTTTTGCCATAGAGATGTTATCTGTAACCTTGAAATGTACTAATTTTTTCTTATGCTTATACTGTAAATTGAAAATTTGATAGGTATTCATTGATATATAATAGTTATATTACAATCTGTAAACATGATATATACTCATTTATATGTAATACTTACACTGTGTACAGAATGGTTATTATCTTATGAAAGTCGGTTAGCAGCTTGTCTCATTTTATTCCTACAAGTGAACTAGTATAGAGGATGGTCTTTCCAAGCTTTTGATTCTGCTGGATGTGGGTTACTCCATTTGTTGCCAAATTTACACTAGTGGAATTGCAGGATGAAGACTACAAAATTTTACAAAGTTTAGTTGTGGCCTTCAGATTATGAGAATGGACAGTGGGTCATGGGCATCAGACTTAGGGCATGGAGACGTGGGACATGGGCTTGGGACGTGGGACATCGGACATGGGACTTGGGTCATGGGACATGGACATAGGGCTTGGGACATGGAGATTGAGTCATGGATCGTGGGACATAGACATGGGACTTGGGGCATGGAGAGTGGGACATGGATATTGGGAACCATTCATCTATGTCCAGCTTCATAATCCTGGACATGAAATATGAATCTGGACAATGATAAATAGTTTCTGAACATGAGAAGGTGCACTGTAGTGCTCGGAACCGTTCATCCATGTCCGACTTCATAATCCCAGACATGGAATATGAATCCGGACATGGATGAACGGTTACCGGATATAGCTGGTAGATTAGGACATGGGATGAACAGTTCCAAGCGCCTAAGTCCCATTATCCATATTCGATGTCCCATTGTCCATGTCCCATATCTTATGTCTCACTGTTTATGCCCATGTCCTAAACTCCATGCCCCAAGTCCCATGCACACATCCCATGTCCCACTGTCCATGTCGGATGTCCCATTGTCCATATCCCATATCCCATTGTCCCATGTCTCATGTCCTACTGTTTATGCCCATATTGCAAACTCCATATCCCAAGTCCCATGCCTACGTCCCATGTCCCACTGTCCATAACCAATATCCCATTGTCCATGTTCCATGTCCCACTGTTTATGCCTATGTCTCAAATTTCATGTCCTAAGTCCTCTGCCCATGTCCCACTATCTCATGTCCTATGTCCCACTGTCTATGCCTATGTCCCAAGTCCCATGCCTACGTCTCATGTCCCATGTCTATAATAAGCATTCTTATATTATAACAATTGTTGTAATGAATCTCCATAGTTGATTCATATGTTTGTGGCCCATCTAAGTATTTACACAGAGAGTCTTGCCAACGTACAAGTGTTTGTATGCATCTTGCAGAAGTAAAAAAAATAAATAGATACACTAAAATAATTACCGAAACTACATTATGTAGTTTTACACACCCTTCACTAACTCAAAGGCAAGTTAGAGTCTTTATGGATGGTCACAACATTTTGAAGCTTGGAAAAGTCTACTAAAGGGTTTGCAACCTCCATTCGCTGCAAGGTTTCGTGTAGTAGATCGAGGTTGGGTGTTGGTTTGGGGCAGGTCCCATGAAGGTCTTAGATCTTCTCTTGTCATCTTCGAGTTCTCTTCCTAGCTAAACCCAATTTTGATTGAGGATAACGTAAGTTCACACCAAACCTAGTGTCATCTCCCACTGCTATTGTTGTATCTCCATAAGTCGCATTTTTAACTGGGATACCTCCCACTCTAGACCACCGACTTTTAGTCTAGCTCGATCCTCTGGTGTTGTAAAGAATGCATTCCAAGATCCGTTATATTGAGAGCTGGACATCTTTTCAGTAGATGGGCTTTCCAACATTGAGAAAAATGAGGTCTGAGATGCTTCAGATGTCGTTCGGGTATTTATAGAAATTTTGTTATGGGATATATGTGCATTCAAGTGAATATCACCGTGCAGTAATAAATATTTGTATACTATTAATCTCACAATACCCAATCAATGCTCCTATGCAACTTGAAGCATCGTAAGCAATGATGGAATATTCACGTGGTTCTAGGCATTTAAACTTAAACAGTTGTGCATAGACATCACTAAAGAATTAAAGAAAAAACAACGAAGATACAGAATGCACAAATATTCAAGCAAGATAAATTATAATATATTAATATGTCAGTTTATTCAAAATATGTATTACACATCAAAATTAAAGACAAGAGCACGACGGAGAGAATTGGTATCTAACCATGGGTATGTCATTTCCAACTCTTGAAGGAGTTGACTTATTTCACGCTGATTGGAATTGAAAGAGTGGTTAGGTGCAGAGTACTGGATATGCTTCACCGTTATTGTAACATTTTTTATCTCATCCTACAACTATTGACGTTCGCTGTTTACCTCGAAAAAGTGCAATGCCCATGAAAGAATCCTGTCTTACTTGACGAGTTACAATTCTCGCAGAGAAGTCTGCAAGGTTTGTATCTCTCTGCGTAGTTCTTTGATTCTGCGTAAGGCCCTCTCCTTAGGAGTGGTGTTTCACGACCCCCACCAAGCATTTGGCTTCCCTTTGTACATTGCTATCAATGGTTAGAATGAAAGAAGACCTGAGAAGTTTTGAACTTGGAGAAGAAAGGCTGGGAATACTAAGGGACACTAACCTGTTCTTGGATTAATGCATAAATTAAGTCCAACCTCAAAAATCGAAATGCACTCTTCTCCATCTTAACAAGGATGCATGCATCTCCTCCTAAATAAAGAATATAGAGCCTTCCAATAAGCTTCTGAAAAGTCTCATTGAATTAGACTCCCGCCTAGCATTACATATATGAAATGGAATACCTTGTTAAGTTAGATTATGTTGTATTCGGTTATTGAGTATCGATTAGTCAAGGAAAATTAACCAAATATTCTTATATTTGCCTATGTCTCCTAAGTTAACATGAGTCAATTTTTTATTTTATTCATTTTTTATGCTTTACAATATGAATAATTCATTAACGGAGTACGTGAAAATTTGTGACTCTTAAGTGGGACATGGGCGTGAGACTTAGGACATGGGCATGGGATATGGGTATAAGACTTAAGACATGGGCATGAGACGTGGGACATGTACATAGGACCTAGGAGATGGGTCTGAGACTTGGTACGTGGGCATGGAGCTTAGGACATGGGACTTGGGTAGTGGGATATGGGACTTGCGTCATGGCAGATGAGTATGAGACTTGGCACATGATCATGGGATATGCGCATGGGACTTAAATCGTGGGACATAGGACTTGGGTCATGGGACATGGGAACCATTCATCCATGTCCTGAATTAATATACAATGTCTAGGATTATAAATCCATACTTAGATGAACTATTCACGACAAACAAGGAGGTTTGGCTAATGCCCCAAATCGAACCTCCATGTCTAGGATGGAAACCTTAAAAAAAATTATAGTCTGAACAAAGAGGTGTAATGGCCCTCCAATCAATGTCTAAATCACAACAACACAATAAAAGCCTTACCTGGTGTAATCGTAGCAAATGCATATAAATAATTATCTAAAATAGCATTTCAAGGATAAATATTATAAATAGTTCAAGTTGAAGAATATTATCTCAAAAGATTATATCACAGAAAAGTATTTCAATGTCTAAATAAGCCATACTATGGCAAATATAAGCATTATAAGACTTAAAATTTGCAGTCTTCTCTTACATGCTTTGCCTCTGTCTCCAACGCCTTGTAATTGGCCTCAAATTGCAATAACTCCTCTCTGGTATGCTGCATTTCTAGAACTTTTGATTTCAGTTATCGGTTCTCTTCGTGCATAGCATACAACTAACTTTTCAGTCTCTTGATCTCATGCATTTGATCTCTTCTAAACTGATGCTCTCTATCAAACAGAGGGGGATTCACCCATCAAAAGAAGGAACATTTGCTGGGACCATCTTGTAATGAGACATTAAACAGTTGTCAATTACATTAACATATTTATACAAGACACTAAAGAAAAATATAGAAGAGACTCACAAAATAACCTGCACAACTGAGAAATCGCCTCCTGTATAACAAGTTAAGATACGTGCTTCTAAACTACAATTACAAGAAACTCTTGCAGAATATGGCAAACTCGTATCCTCGGATAAAGAAGTTATATGAAGTATTCTACGACAGCTAATGAGAATTTTGTTAGTACGTCATCAATATAACAGCCCAAACGTATATACGAAACTTTAATATAATAAAAGGTAAGCATAAAGTACCTTTGTAATGAAGATACCCAATAACAATTTTCTTGCATCCGTGACACAGCCTACCAACCTCAATTCTCCAAGTTACCTCAATTGTTGACTTTAATCTCTTACTAGTGCGATGTTTTATTTTCACACTATGTGGATCCAATATTGCATTTAGGTGGGAATTGTGGTTATGTACCCCATCAATTGGGGCACTAGCTGGTGGGGTTGCCATATCATCATTTGATGGCAATACTAAATTAGGCTGATGTACAACCCCAATATTTTTATTATTGAAGTTGGCACTACTCTCTTCAGCATCATCACGTGCATCTGAGACATTTTCTCTCTTGTATTCTTCTATTGATTTTTGAATCCCTTTCAAACTTTTAAAAATAATGTCATAAAGAGCCAAATTGCTAGTCCCATCATGAATAATTTTACCACATTCTTGCATCAAGTTGTGGTGCCGTATAATCTTTGAATTTTCAACACTTGATGTTAGGGACATTGTTGGCTTATGATCCTTTCCTTAGGTTTTTGGGTACACCTCCTCAATATTAGTTTTTTAGGCATACTGAAGATCTCTCGTACATGAAACACTGCAAGAATATGTGTATATACTATCCCTAAAAACTTCTACTTTTTGAATGAACATGTGTCCACTCTGCTTTCATTATCCCATTCAACTCTCCTAACCCTTTCAGGATCACCACTTGAATATCTATGAACAACATATTGAGCTATATGGCCATTTGACACATCCATCTTGGCAAAATAATACTGGCATTGCTCAACCTCTTTTTAGAATTCTAAAAAAATCTCCTTTATATACACTTTTTCCATGTTATACTCAATAATGTGCTGTATTTTCATAACTAGCATGTCATATGTTGTTTTACAATCAGCATCTATTTCTGCCCATTGCCTCCCTTTAACAGCCTATTCATATGCACAAGCGAATTCCAACAATTTTATGTTGCGATGCATATATTTATCAAATAATGAATTCTTGCTCTCAGATCTCCATATAGTTGTCATGCCAGCTAAAAAATGATATCTAACATAAGCAGGTACCCACGCATTTCTAATACTATACAGTTGCTGCAACCATAAGTGATCATGCAAGCCATAAGTACCAATTATATCAGCCCATGCCTTTTCAAATTTATCTAATGTCTCACTTTTGTATACACAATTGGACCAAGTCTTATGAGAAGTTGGATTGTTATGAATTACAATACCCATCTTTTCATTAAATTTTTTATTCAAGTGTCATATGCAAAAAATATGGTGGGTTTGAGGGAAAACATCTCTTACAGCTATTGAGATAGCAACATCTTAGTTAGTCACTATTACTTTAAGAGTTAAACCTCCCATCATATCAAGTTATGCTTTGAATAACCATTTAAAATCAGCTATGTTCTCGCCAAAAAGTAGTCCTGCCCCAAGTAATATTGATTTTTTATGATGGTTAATGTCAATAAACGGTCCAAATAGCATATCATATTCATTTGTCTTATACATAGTGTCAAAACACACAACATCACCAAATGCCTCATAATCAATTTTGGTTGCACCATCAACCCAAAAAAATGACGTCAGATGTCCTTCTCCATCCACTTGTCAGTCGAAACTAAATTTAGGATCGACTTTTGATTGACTCTGAAAGTATTATAATAAGGCATCTACCCCCCCTCCCCCCGCTACACTTGGTCTGACATCGCCTTCTATAAGTATTTCTAAAGTCTAACTGTGAAAACCCCAAATTCTCCAAACCACCTGCCTCACAAGCTATAAAGTCTAATGCTTTCGCTACACCAACCCCAACTTGATTCAATCCTTTCACAATATCTACTTGATAATCCGGCACATTCCTATGTGATTGTAAACAATGGCATTTATTAGATGATTCTAGATCATAGCTATGTTCAGGTACAAATCTTGTAACAACCCACTTAAAACAATCCCCATGTTTAGAAACCTCAAGCAATATCATGCAATTACATCTAGTAAGACATCCCTCTTTATACTTTCGCTTATTCTTTTCTATGGGGATCATATTTGAAGCTTCATGTGGATGATTTGAGTCAATCGATGGACAATCTACTTCCATGGGTTTAGACTTCCTTAATCCCTCTTTAGAGCATTTAAAATCCCGATCATATACGTCTTCATTGGCCAACTTTCTTGCATAGCTCTTTCTAATACTAAACCCATATAATTTTGCATAACCATTATAGAACTGGTAAGCATTTTTCTCACTATTAAATTGTTGGCCAATCTTTAGGGTTGGATCAATAGGAACTTGGGAAAAAATTCATGCATTCCTAACGATGAATTTTGTAGAGCCAATTTTAACACCCCATCCATTTGGATTAGGGAAAACTGCCCTATCCCTATCATTTACATTCATAACACCTACATGTAAATCCATGGATCAAAATAGATAATAACACCACCCTTGAGTAAATGTGTTAATCACTATAAAACATGATACACAGTGTAAAACTTTAGATGAATAGTCATTTAGTTTGTAAAGTTTAATTTATTATACTAATCACAAATCCATATGCAATTAAAAACTATAATAATAAAATCAATGGATAAAAATTAAATAAAATAAGAATTGTTTAAATTAAATAAATTAAATCCTGTAGACATTTAATCAAACAGCTGTTGTGCGGTTCACATATTTTCAATTGATAGAAGCTTGAACAGCTATTTCACTTGAAGTAACAATTAAAAGGACATGGGTTTGTCGTGAATCTAATGTAACTTTTAGAAAAAACAACCATAGCGATGAAAATGAATGAGTAAAATGAATATGACTTACTTCAAAAACTTCTCCTTTGCTAGAGTAGCAGGTTTGACAGCTTCTTTGCGATTGTGGATGGGACTTGGAGGAATCGACCGATATTCAAAGTCTGCTCCTAGTTAGAGGATTTGAGGGTAGCAGACCTGCGAAAGCAAACCTAAAAGATTGATATGGGAGATGCGGGAGCTGGTGCAGATCGGAGGAGAGAGATTGATTTCCAGTTGGGGAAGAGCAAAAGTGGAGCAGATAGGGCGTAAAGATGGCACGATGTTGTGAGTGAGGGAGACTTAAAGCAATCCTTGTCCTACACCCTGTGTACCACGTTGTCTTTGTCTAGGAGACAAAGTCAAAAAGCCAAAGAGATTTCCCTGATTACGTAAGGGTTTTACTGCGTTTTGAACATAGAGTTCACAGTGAGATATGAAATCTGGGTTTTCGAACATGGGACATAGTTTGGGACATGAATTATGGACTGTTTTCATTTGAGACATAAAATTTACAGTGAGACATGGAATTTTGGTTTTCAGATATAGGGCGTAATTTGGGACATGGATGAAAACAATGAGGAGTTAGATGTTTCATTGTTGGATTTAAAATTTTTAATCTAGATCTGAAGTTAAAATTTAATATAAAGTTTCAATTAATGAAATTTACACTAAATTTGTTTTAATGAAGTTAATAAAATTTACACTAAAAAAATTAATGATATTTAGGCTAAAAAAGTCATATAAAGTTTAAATTAATAAAAATTATACACAAAAAACTTTAATAAAATTAGTAAAATTTATACTAAAAATAAATTAATAAAATTTAGACTAAAAAATTATTATAATGTTCATTAATTTGATTGCTGATGTTCAATTATTTTATGCCTCAAAAAATTATGAAATTTTAATAAAAATAAAAGAGGTTTACACTTTAATAAAAATAAATTAATGAAATTTATACTAAAAATAAAAACTTTTAATATACACTTTATAAATTCCTCACTGATGTGAAATATTTAATAAGGTGGGACAGTGGCAAAGAGGTTTGGATTTTGGGTATTTTCATGTTGGAAATTTTGAAATCTTCACTGATAGGGGATTGGAAACAGTCACGTCGCATCCTCTTCGCATCTTGAGTTTTGTGTTCTAGGAGATGGAGTCAAACGGCACACTCTTCCTCCCTCCCTTACTCGCAATGCCCACAAAGGGCCTAGATAACACCCGCCATATTGCGCGGTGAAAAAACTGTTATATTGAATATTTCAGTGTAGGCAACTACACTGAATCATTTCCATATATATATATATAGCCCTATTTAATCTTATATATATAGCCCTATTTAATCTTATTTGCCGTCCAAATCTATGAATGTGTACTTAATCTTATTTGCCTTCCAAATCTATGAATGTGTACTCAATATCACTTGTACATAAAGTGATCTAGATTTTAATCCTCTCATACACATATATATATATATGGTTTCAATGTAACGAAGGATTATAGATATTTTAATTACTTTAATTCCAATAAACAGGTGCTAGTGCACTTGAAACCCGGAAATGGGTGTCACCTCCTGATGACGACGAATTCTCACCTTCTCACTTGCCTTGCTTTTTAAGATTATCGACTTGGGAATTTATTAATCTTACTAGCTATTAAGAAAGTGGAACTTCTACCTAATTCCCCCTCATCTAGCTTTTATAAATGATCAACTTGGGGATGATAAAGATTGAGCTTATTAGTTCTTGTTTTTTAAAAAATTTAAACAATTATGAATAATAAAACACAAGCTAATATTGCTTTCATTATATTCCAAGCACTCTAAAATAATTACTTATTAAAATGTTATTATTGATTAATAATCTTTAAAGAGTTTATTAAACTTAATAAATTTTAACGGACTGTCACCATTAAAGAACAACACAGGTTTGAAAACAATTCAAATGAAACGAGGCCGGCTTTGCAACTTCTTCTTGGAAAATTTGTATTGTTTTTTTTGGATGCTACTAACATGTTATTAATCTTCTTGCATGTTTATTTCCTTACAATATAGATCGATATTTGTTAGGAAGAAAAGACTTGACCTGAATTGTATACAATTAGCTAGCGGATAATCATGTCAATTTTTTAATGCTTTTCTTGCAACTTGCAGATAAGGACATTAATTTTTTTATACTTTTCTTGCAACTGGTAGATAATGACATTAATTAAGATATGAGAAATGTACCATTCTACAATATATATATATATATGGTTTCAATGTAACGAAGAGTTATAGCGATTTTAATCACTTAGTTCCAAGAAACATGTGCTAGTGCACTTGAAAAGTATATATATATGGGCTGGTCAACTCCTAATGACAACGAATTCTCACCTTCTCACTTGCCTTGCTTTTTAAAATTATCAACTTGGGAATTTATTAATCTTACTAGTTGTTAAGAAAATGGTACTTCTACCTAATTCGACCTTATCTTTTATAAATCATCAACTTGGGATTTATTTATCTTGTAAGTTGAGAAATAGGGGTCCTCTTCGTTTCGTTTTTGCTAGCAAAAAAGTCAAGGGTTGTCACGGAAGTCCATGTTTAGATTTTTTTTTTTTTTTTTTAAATCTTCTGTTTTTCCAACACAACGCCGTATGTATATATTTTTAATATTATGCGGATTGTGATTAGCAATGCATGGCTTAGACATGGTCTTTCTGTGGAGAAGCTTGCTAAGAAATCACCACTTACGATGCAAGCACTTTGCATGGCGTGGGAAGGAATGAAATTGCTGGAGGTTTCCTGTAGATATGAAGGGGCGGATTCCGACACTTTGATATTTATTTGACAGGTTTCAATTTATTCTTTTGATAACATAGATATGTTTTTTTTTCAATTTTTTTCCTTTTTCTTTTGTCTTTTGGTTGATCTTGGGACAAATACATTGTTGGACAAATAGATAGATGATCCTTCTAAATAAGGGCTTGATGAAATTATATAGTTGTATCTTTGAAAAGCTAGCTTATATTTTGAATTGCGTCTCTCCTGAGAGGGGCGTTGCATTTGGATGCTGTAAAGGTAGTGGATTTTGAAGAATGGAATTGCTAGGAAAACGATATATTTTAAGCACAGTGAGGTGTATGCAATTTTTGTGGGAACCATAAAAAAGTTAAATCTTTCATTAGCTTTAATGATCTTACACGTTAAAATTATTAAATATATTAAAGTCTGTTAAGGTTCACTAAAGTCCATTACAGTTCACTGATTGTTCATATACACTAAACCAGCTTACATTAAAATCTATTAAAACCTGATAAAGCCTTTTATCATCTTGTAAACCTGCATTAAAACTAATTGAAGCTCATAAATCGTTAAAATAATTAGTGGATTTTTCTTATTCTTTTAAAAAACTATTAAATTATATTTGTAGAAATCACTATGATGTACATATTGCTGGTTTTACATTGGATGACCAAATTTTAGCTGGATTGTCACTTTCTGAAGTAATAACACGAAATATGTCGTGATCTAAAAAAAAACAAAATTAGTGGCTTAATTTTCTGCTCGTGTTAGCTTCGGGAATGAGTCATGGCTTAATTAGTAATACATGTTGTTAGGAAACTTTCCCTTATGCATTTCTTCTTTCAAGCAATTTTTTTTGTCTTGGAGGAACAAACTACAAATCTATCTGAGTTTTCTGTATTTATAAAAACATGGTATTATTAAAAAAGAATTTGAAAATAAAGACTAAGAGAAATTTACTAATTTACCCATGTAAATAGAAATAGGTGAAATAAATGTAGTAGTTAATTTGATGCATCGCCTGGTTATTTTATAAATAAATGAGATTTAATAGATCTAACCGCTAACAATTTAAAATGACATAAAAAATTCATTAATAATTGTTAAAAATATTGCAGCGTTTCGAAATGAAATCATATAAAATTTATAATTTAAGGTAATATTTATATATTTTGTTAATAGTGATATTTATAATATAGGTTTTTATAATATATGCCAATAGAAATATACTAAACACGATGAACAGTTATGATTTATTATTAACAATAGAAAACCTATAAAAATGAGTGAATGGGCGAACACTAAACTCTACCTTTTAGTAGTAAAGTTTTCTTTTCCGTGGATTCCAATCTTCTAGTTAGATAGGCATTCACGTGATAGATGATAGAAATCTTGAACGTCTAAATTGTAAATAATCTTATATGTTTCATACTATAGAAATATTGCAATTGAAAATGTGTATATCAAGATATTAAAATAAAATAATTCAATTAAATAGACAATGATTTATAAATGATTTGCATTTCTTTATCACATTTCTTTATCATATGAATAACAAAACATCATTACGCACCTAAGTACATTACAAATATGTACTTTAATTTTGTAAATTTTATTGCTTTTGTAAATATGTACAAAATTTGATTAGTTTAAATTTTAACAAACCCTGATAGTCTTTAACAGGTTAATGTAATTGAATTATAATGATATAATTCATTTTAATAGGTTTTAAAGATGGAGCTTCTTAGTCTTTTTTTTTAAAATTTAAACAATTGTAAATAATAAAAGACAAGCTAATATTGCTTTCGCTATATTTCAAGTACTATTAAAAATTACTTGTTAAAATGTTACTATTGATTAATAATTTTTAATGAGTTTATTAAACTTAACAAATTTGAAAGGACTTTCACCATTAAAGAACAACACAAGTCAGAAAACAATTACGATGAAACGGCTTTGCAATGTCTTCTTGGAAAATTTGTGTTAGTTCCTACTAACATGTCACTAAAATAGAAATATACTTACTATATGTAGCCACAGTTGGCTGCTGCATATAATATTATATGCAGCGTGGCTATTAATTTTACACTTACTTTATATATTTAATTAAAATATAAATTATATTAAGCATAAAATAAAGTATTAATGATTATGTATTTATGATTTATATTCTACCTCTATATGTTAATTAGTTTGGCCTAAATTAAGAATAAGTTTTGCATACTTCCTTTTAATTACATAATATTACGTTAAAAATGAAACTTAAAAGATGGTTTAAAAACCAGTTTTTGAATTTGTTTTTAAACGTGTTAGGAAAAAGTTGAAGAGGAACTCTTTTATATCAGGCCTACATTTTTTTTTACTGTACATAACATTATATGCAACCAACCAAAAATGACTACATAAAATATTAAATGTAGCCAATAATGGCTGCATTTAATATTATATGTAGCAAAAAAAAGGCTGCAAATAGTGATTTTTATATAAAAACGGCTATTAGCAGAAAACATTATTTTAGGAATATCAATTGAAAGTATAAGCGTCAATAACTAAGTAACATTCCTGGACAACTCTTATAAACTAATTATATGATTGTATATAATTAAGAAAGAGAAACCCATATTTATTTTAGTGCCATTCAATAATGTAAATTAATTAAAATTTTAAATAATTATTTATTTATTTCTTATGAAAATCATCCATACAAAATATGTATGGATGTTCTATGGAATATAAAAATAGAGAGTCGTGAATTTACACACAGGGTTTGCAGGCGGGACCATGGGCACCCGCGATACTGCCGACCATATGAAATTCTAGAGATAGTTTAAGTGTTTTAGTCATATCTTCTTTTTTCAAACTCAAAATTATATGATTCTTGATTCATTGAACAAATAATTAAAAGGTATATGAGTTTCATGTTGAACATATTCTATGAATTAGCCTCCATCTATGCTACAAATTGCCCCAAAGTGATGCATATTAATGATTTTCACCTTTTAACGCATCTAAATATGACAAAGGCATCAGTTGTAGTTACTTTTTAGCATATACGAAGATCAATTAAAAAAATATTTTTAACATGAAAGTTATATCCCTTTAATTATATATCCAAAAAAATACAAATCACATTATTTTGAGCTCAAACGAGGAAGATATGGTCAAAATATTACAACTATCTCTAGAGTCATAAGGTAGAAGCATTAATAGGCATTACTTTAGTGCAATTTGTGGTATATATCAAGGCTTATTTAGAGAATATATTTAACATTAAAGTTGTAGTCCTTTAAATTACCTATCCAACGAACCAAAAATCACATAATTCTGAGTTCAGATGAGGAAAATATGGCTAAAATACTACAACTATCTTCAAAAGTTCATGTACCAGACGGTACCGCAGGCGCCTGTGGTACCACCTTCCAACCCGGTGTGTAAATTCACAACTTGTATTTTTTATATGTTATATAACACATCCATACCTATTTTGTTTGGATGATTTTCATAAGAAATAAATATAATAAATAAGTAATAAATTTTTTGCTATTATAAAAATAAGTTATATTATGATTTTTATATTAAGTGTATGTGAGTTGTGTGAATTTTTTTAAATATAGTACAATAAAATAATAATTAATTTGAATGATATGAAAGCTTGTGGGTTTTCCTTTCCCAATTATATATGCTCATTTCATTAATTTATACAAGGTGTCTATAATTATTATAAGGAGTACTGTGATTTCACAACCTCCCCTCCCCCTTTTTGCACCTAATACTATAGGTAGTCCTTTATGGTCGGCTGCATATAATAAACCAACGTTGGCTACATATAATAGCTACATATAATATTATATGCAATCGACGTTGGGTACATTTAATATTATATGCAGCAAAAAAATGACCGTAAATAGTTGATTGCAAGTAGTGATTTTTCTATAAAAATGGATACTAGTAGAAAACATTATTTTAGGAATATCAATTGAAAGTGTAAGCATCAATAACTAACTTACACTCCTAGATAACTCTTATAAATTAATTATATGATTGTGTATAATTAGAAAAGGAAAACCCATATATATTTATAGTGCTTTTGTCTAATTCAAATTAATTACAATTTAATATGATTATATATTTATTTTTTATGAAAATCATCCACACAAAATAGGTATAGATATGCTATAAAATATTAAAAAATGCAAGTCGTGAATTTACACACCGGGTCAGTAAGTGATATCGCGGGCGCCCGCAGTACCGCTTGTCACATGAACTTCTAAAGATAGTTGTAGTGTTTTGGTCATATCTTCCTCATTTGAATTCAGAATCATGTGATTATTAGTTCATTGAATATATAATTTAAAAGGCCATAACTTTCATATTGAACATATTCCCTAAATCAACTTATATATATATATATATGTCAAGAATTGCACCAAAGTAACGCCTATTAACGATTTTTACCTTTTAGTATATCTTAATACGATAAAGGCATCACTTGAAGCCAATTTTGGCATATATGGAGGGTAAATCAGAGAAAGTGTTAAACATAAAAAGTCATATTCCTTATAATTATATATCTAACAAAACAAAAATCATATTATTTTAAGCTTGGGCCAGAAAGATATAGCAAAAAAATTGCAACTATCTCCAGTGTTTCTACTGCACTGAAATGTAAAAACAAGGCTAACACTAATTAGTTGAGAAATAGGGCCTCCACATGTCGTTTTCTGCTAGCAAAAAAGTCAAGGGTTGTAAGTTGATGTTTAGATAGGTTTTTTTTGTTATCTCATTTTTTTCTAACACAACAAACCGTATGTATATATTTTCAAACATTATGGGGTCTTGATGCCATATTTTTCTCTAGGAAGAATTATTAATTATTAGCATGCGAGCATTTTTCTCCTTTCTTTTTTGGGTCAATAAACTGACAAAGTCATAATACTCTGAATAAACAGGGGGAAATATTTGGTTGTTAACAGATCTGGGTGAGCTCAACTACAATAAGCTTCCCATCTGAGCATTTCTTTTGATACAGAGAGAGAAAGATGAGCATCTTTCAGTCCGTTTTTGAGTCGGCCATTGGAAAACTTGGTGATGGTCTCATTCAAGCATTCATTGATGAAGCCATTTTCTTGCGTGGAGTGGGTGGTCAAGTCCGAGAAATGGAAACAGAATTCAGGTGGATGCAGAGCTTCTTGAAAGATGCTGATGCCAAACAACTGGTCGACGAACGAGTGAAGAACTGGGTGGGGGACGTGCGAAACGTCTCATATGATGCTGAAGATGCCATCGACACCTTTGCCTGTGAGATCCTACCCCTTCGGGAGCCAGGGTGTGTCGGTACCGTCAAAAGGTTTGCCTTGATATTCATAGAACTAAAAGCTCTCCACAAGTTGGGATCAGAGATTGAACGGATAAAAGTTAATATCCGTGGAATCTCTGAGAGGAGATCACACTACGGCATCGAAAGCATCAGCCAAGGTGAAGCAACAAGCTCCAGTGGCGAGAGCCTCGTTGACCGCAGGCAGAGGCTCGCTTCCCCACATTTTCAAGATTCAGATTTTGTTGGTTTCAAAGGAGAGCTGGAGTCGTTGATAAAGCACTTGACGCATGGAGAGGAACGGCGTTGTGTTGTCTCCCTAGTTGGAATGGGGGGCCTGGGCAAGACCACTCTTGCCAAGAAAGCTTACAATGATGAGACAGTGAAGAACCATTTCAACACTCGAGCATGGATTTCTGTTTCGCAGCAGTACAATGTGAAAGAGCTTTTAAAGGCCATCGGAAAATGTTTTGCTGAGTTTTCTGTGGGGGCAGAGGAAAACACGAATGACCTGAGGTTGAAAATCTCAGAGTATCTAAAAGAGGGGAGATATTTGATAGTGCTAGACGATATTTGGGAGGACGAGGCGTGGGATGCTTTGAAGGATGCATTTCCTGATGAAAGCAAAGGAAGTCGTGTCCTCTTCACTACTCGCAACAGAGATGTAGCTCTGAATGCTGACGTTATGAGTAAACCGCATGAAGTGCCTCTGTTAAAAGAGGATGACAGCTGGAAACTCTTTTGTAAGAAAGCATTCCCAGGACAGGGAATGAGCTGCCCTCCTGATCTGGA
>JAYJMB010073680.1:44050-68355 GCA_036873735.1 Pouteria campechiana | reverse complement strand
CCTTACTCACACTACTACAGAAAATTAGATTGGAGCAAGGTTCTAAATTTGGGTGCCCACGACAGCACCACCAATTATGTTGTGGACTCATTATATGTAATGGAAGTAAGATCTCCTAATCCTTATTATTAAGAAACTTATATAAAGAGATGATTTTAAACTATTTGATGAAGATAAATCATGTGTAATTGATTACATTGATTATGACCTGTAAGTGGCTATGAATAAGGCAACAACTTAGTGTATTAACGGCATGATTACAAAGGTAAATAACTTTATGGCTAATGTTAAAAGTACAATTGTTCACTTGAGAAGTGGGTGGACTTATCAATGTATTAGTTATGGTATTTGAACATTGTATTTCATTAATAATGAGAATTAGTCATGTGTATCTATGTAATGATATATGTGAATTAATTAGAATCCATTGAATACAACGTGGGATGGGGAGATTGAAAATGAGAACAATGGAATAGTTCACTATGGAGGTAAGTAGGCTCCCTTCTCTATTTGAATATATGTATGAATGGGGATAATAGTTATCCCATTGAATATCTTCAAGCATGGATGTTTTGGATGAGGGATAGTGGATATCCCAAATTTGTTTAGAGTTGACATTTATCTGCTTTATGATTACAAGATTGTAGGGGGATAGCAAGTATCCCTTGATTGCATTGAATAGAATTCATGATTATCATGTTATGATGTTTTTGAGTGAATGTAATGGGACAAGAACTATCCCATGATAGTGGTATTGCGTAATGTATTATACATGTATGAATGACTAAACAAGAAGGATAGAGTATCCCATGCTAAAATCTAAAAATATGTTTTATATTGATGTGCCTTCATTGTATGATAGGGAAAGTATAATTCCCTATTGTGATGTTGTGATTTGGGTGGTAAAGATGGGATAAGTGATATCCCACGGCTATGTAGGTGGCATGATATATTATGTGACATAATGGTTTATTAGCTTGGTGAGGATTAAAGCCTCATGTGTATAATGATGATGTGACTGTAGGTTATGTTTTATTCATGTTCTGGGTTAGAACATGCTATTTTTGATTAATTCTAATTTTTTTATGGTTTTATATCTCAACCTACTTATTGAGTTTCCTGGACTCATGCCTTCTTATTTATTTTTTTAGTTGATGTGACAGTTAAAGAATTCCATTTGTGGGTTGGAACTGATGGCAGTGTTTGAAGACGTCTTAGTGATATGACAAAATGGTGGGGTTGAAATCCCCTTTGTGTTTTAGTAAAACCAAAATTTCATTTGGACTTGTATGATTATAATTAATAAATTTTAATTGATGTATAATTATATATAATGGCATGTCATAATTCAATAATTATAATATGGTGATAGAATGATAGAATTTCCTTTAGATGTATTGCTATCATTATGGTTTCAATTTTGGGCAGATGAATGTGGGTATGGGTATGATTTAGTTAGATAATATTGATGTTTGTGATTATTTAAGATTGTGATTTTAATTAATTAATGATTATACAGGAGTATAATCTGATATTTCAGAAAAAACTCTATTCATTTCTTAGGAGGACTCACTCTGATCCAAAAATAGCACCCGAGTACCCTACCCTAGAAGCGGGGGAATTGTGGTGAATTATAGTGTAATTATGAGGAAATATCATGGAACTAACTCCGGGAGGTAGGGTGTGACTTATAAATGCAACATCATTTGATCAAGAAGAATCATCAAGGAAAATATTCAATATCCTTTTAAGAGCATTTACTGAACTGAACCAAAACCTTCTAAATCTTTCAAGAGTCCTAAGCCTTGTATTCAAACCTTCCTCAACTTTCTTTGAAAGCTCCCAACTACCTTTCAAGAAGATCATTTGCTTCTGTATTTAATCTTCAAAAACTTTCCCCAGTGCTTATTGAGAAGTATCTGTACTTTAACTTTCAATATTCATTGTAATTCCCTTGAGCTAATGGGTGAGATTAGACTCAAGAAGAGTTGTGATTGTTTGAGTGCAAATAAGAGTTATTTATTTACGCTTCCTAGAGCTAGAATCTAGAAGAGTGCTAGAAGCACTATGATCACGCCCCCTAAAGCTAGAATTTAGAAGAGTGCTGGGAGCATTATGTTTACACCCTCTAAAGCTAAAATCTAGATTAGTGTCAGGAAAACTATTGTATTTCTACTATTAGAGATAGTGCAACCTAAGAAACTAAGTGGAGAGTGCTCTTGGAAGAGTGGAGTAGAGTGTTTACTAGAACCATTATAAAAATCCCTATGTCTTATTTGTTTATGCATTGATTGAGTGATTAGATTGATTGCTAGAGGAAAAGGGTTTAGCATTTTTTTAAGTACTCAATTCACCCCTCTCCTATTGGGTATTTGCCAAAGCTTCGAGACCAATAATGGTGAGCTTGAAAAAATCACATTGTATGAGTTGTTGGTAAGCTCTAGAGAACCAACAAGTTTGTTGATAATCTTTGAATCTAGTGAGTTTCCTAATGAGCTCATGAAAACCAGAAGAGTGCTGGGAGCGCTATGTTTATGCCCCCTGGAGCTAGAATCCAGAAGAGTGTTGGGAATACTGTTTACGCCCCCTAAAAATGAAATCTAGAAGAGTGCTAGGAGCACTTTTGTATTTTCATTACATGGGATATAATGGAACCCAAGACACAATGAGTATACGCTCTTGGAAGAGTGGACGAAAGGATGGGGTTCCTAAACTAATATAAAAATTGTATTGTTTATGTGTGTTTGTTTATTTGCTTTATCTTTCATGCTCTTTACTATTTTATTATTCATCTTACAATGCAATATACACGATCATGAAAAGAGAGAAATGTTTCAATAGGGGTTAAGCAATGAATTTTTTATATATCCAATTCACTCCTCCCCTCTTAGGTTAAGCCATATTATAGGACTCTACATGATTCACTCAAGGACTGGAGTGATGACAAATTCCCAGTGAAATCAACCACCATGGATGAGAAGTTGTTGAAACTGAGCTAAAGTTTAGATACATAGGGTAGACTCAAAATCCCCTTGGGGAATATGCCATGCAATCCACAAGATTCAAGGTGCAACGTTCTCAATGAAGACAAGTTACCAATGAAGTTGGGAGCTGAAGATGAAAGATCATTCTCACTAAGGTCGAGTTCAGATAGGCGAGATAGCCTCAAAATCGCATTCGACAATCTACCATACAATCCGCAATTTTTGAGGCACAACGATGTCAATGATGACAACTTCCCAATGAAATCAAAGTCCAAAGGTGAAAATTTATTGTAATTGAGGTCAAGTTGAGAGAGAAAACGGAGCTAAAAAAGTGATGGATGGATGGGCCCGTAAAGATGACATGAAGACATGCTTAACTTGGGGAGATTAGGGAGACTAGAGGATATAGCTTGGCTTCAGTCACGACCATCTAATGACATTTCTCGTCATCAAGACAGAGTTCCCTCAAGATTGATAAGTTTTGTATGAGAGCCCCAATGCTTGGCTTCTCCAAATTCAAAGGAATAAAATGATAATTGTCAGACAAGTCTAAAGAAACCAAGCTTATCAGACTCGACATTTCTAATGGGATTTGACCATAAAAATAGCCACTAGAGAAGTTGAGGTGGGTCAAATTGGTGAGCTGACCAATAGCAGAAGGGATTGTAGAGGGATCGAAAGCTTTGTAAGTAAGATTAAGTAGTTGTAGGCTACGAAGATGAGAAATATTTCAAAATCTATCTGACCTGGAATATAAAATTGGCTAATTTCGAGGCTGGTCACATGCCTAGTTTTGGCATCACATGTGATGCCTTCCTAAGTATAGCAATCTCTGTTATCAAGATTCCGAGAGGATAGATTGGTGGTGCCGGGAAAAGAAAATCCATGGATGGAATAAGAAAACCAAAGGCCACATTTCAAGTGGAGCAAGGTTGAGAAATGGTGGTGGATGCATTACCGAGGTTGAGACGACAAATCCTTGTTACTGAGGTAGGTGGCAATAGAAGCAAGGAAGAGGGTGAGAAATTTCAAGAAAGAGGTGGAAGTGAAGAAGCCCATTAGATAGGAAGGTATTATAAGGGAATCCACATAAATCACTTTCATCCGTGATTTCCTTCACTGTCAATATCTTTGTATAGCAACTTTGTTATATATTCCTTAAATAGTTGTACTCCTGCTTATGTTTATATATTCCTTAAATAGTCGTAGTCTTGTATTATATTAACACGAGTGGTGATGCAAAAGATCATTAGAGATTTTTACCAAATTACTTGCGTAATTCCATTACAGTATCAAAGCCTTCTTCTCCCATGAGACCAAAAACATCTTCTAACTCCATGTCATTTAGTGTTAATTCTACGCCTCCTCCAGAGCCCATTAGCTCCAACTCTGTGTCTCCACTTCCTCTTGTTACTATCAACACTTCCATCCAATTGCCCTACAAACTCACATCCTCAAATTATCCTTCCTAGCATGCGACTTTCCTCACCATTCTCATTGGATATGATCTAATGAAATATTTGGAGGACACCCTTAGGTGTCCTCCTACACCTACTACAGATTCTTTTGCCTCTGTTGTGGCACTCTATGTACATTGGTACTAACAGGACCAATTATTGTTGAATGCTATCTTTACTTCCATTTCTGAAGTAGTTATGCCCCTTATTGCTATGACCACTGCAAGTTATGATGCCTGGCAGCATCTTGCCTGCTTATTTGTTAGCAAGTCTTAGGCCCAGATTGTGCAGTTGAAGGAAGATCTCACTCTTATTCAATGGTGTTCCTGCACGGTGTCTGAGTTCCTTCATGCAGTTAAGGTAATTGTTGATGAACTTTCATTGACTGATGCACCGATTTCAGATGATGATTTGATTTTATATGTGCTTAATAGCCTTGGTTCTGAGTTTCGAGATATGGTGGCTCCCATACGCATAAGAGAAACTGCCTTGTCTTTTGTAGAGTTGCATGATCTATTAATTGGTCATGAACACTACCTCAAACGCATGGATGGCAATTCTTTAACCCTGGTTGTCGCTGCCAATTCTTCCCAACAAAAGTTGTCGAATCCTTAGTTCAAAAATAATAAGAACCATTCCAAACAAAATTCTTCCAACAAAGGTCCTTCAAAGAAGTTGTAACACTTGTGGTGTTTGAAATTTGAAGTTGGGTAGAGTTTACTCAATGAAGTTGATAAAATTCACTATTTTGAGCTATATATAAGTTAATGAGAAGAAAAATAACTAAAATGATGAATTTGGGAAGGTTATTTGATTGTTGAGGAATAGTGCGAATGATTTATAGAAATGATATTATGATTTGTAGAAATTGATAAAGCGATATGTTTGTATGAAGTATATTGGCATGATTGAATGCAATCATTTAAGATTGAATTGATAATGTAATTGAGGGTTTCATGAATAGAGATTTTAATTATTTGGATTTGAAATTTATGTGTTGGTTTTGAATATGCTATTCATTATTAATTTTGAATCATGCCTACTTACTGAATTACCTGAACTCACGCTTTCTTATTTATATTTTTAGCTTATAAGTTAAGAAAGGGAGCCCAAAGACGATGATCATGATTATATTTTATAGAAAATGGATGTTTAGTATAGAAATGTGGATTTGGAAATTGTATGTGATTGTATAATTGTATTCAAGAGTTCAAAGTGATGTATAATTATAATTCAATCAGATTTATATAATTCTAATTCAAAAATATTAATTGATATAGAATGGAATGTATGGCATGTCATAGATTAATATATTTAATGTTGTATTAGAATGATATGATCCCAATTTGGTATATTGCCATCATGATTCGGGCCGATCTTGGGCTGTGAGAGTGTGGGTGTGTATTTTAGAGTTTATGCTATTATTTTATTTTATTTGATAAATATTATATAGGTTTGAATGGATGAAATTTGTAGGAAGCTTTGCCGAATTTTGGGTAAAGCACTCCACCCTAAAAGTAGGCAAATTGAGGGAAAATATAATGCAAAAAGGGTAAATCGCGCCTCGGAAGGCGGGGAGTGATAGAACTCCTCTGTTGTGTGCCAAATTTGTGATCACCCCGGTCACACTGCTAAGAATTGTGCCAAACTGCAGTCTCGACCTGCTGCCAATTGCACTACTTCTTCGGCATCATTGAATGGCAAATGGCTTCTTGATTCCGCTACTTCTCATAATATTATGTCTGATTTGGCCATTCTGAATATGATGGAAAAGATGAGGTTGTTCTTAGAGATCGTACAGGTTTGCATATTGCTAACATCAGTTCCTCTACTATTTCCTCCCCTTCCCATTCTCTTACTTTAAAAGAAACCCTGCATGTGCCTCTTATTCACAAAAAATTGATATCCATTCACAAGTTTACTCATGATAATAATGTTATTATTGAATTTCACCCATCCTTTTATCTTGTGAAGGATCAAATGACGAGAGCAGTGCTTATGCGTGGTCGTTGTGAAGGTGATCTTTATCCTATGGAACCATATTCTTCCTCACCTCAAGCTCATGCCATCACCTTGGTTGGAACCTGCGCTTCATTTGATCCTTGGCATCATCGGTTGGGCCACCCTGCTTCAAAACTTTTATATTCTCTTCTTCGTAGTTATAACTTAACCGTATCCTCTTCTAAGTCCTTATTATCATTATTTTGTGTCATTACAATAAGTTACATAAATTGCCTTTTAGTATCACTTCCCTTATGAGCCATGCTCCTCTTGAATATTTGTATGCCGATGTTTGGGGACCATCCTTGGTGCCATCTATTGATGGCTACTGATATTATTTACTTCTTGTTGATCATTTCATAAAGTACTGTTGGTTCTATTCTATGCGTAATAAGTCGGATGTGTTCTCTATTTTTGTTCAATTTATCACTATGGTTGAAAATTAATTTTTTGAAAAAATTAAAATTTTTTATTCCTACCACAATGGTGAATTTATCAAACTTAGAGCTCTTCTGGTTGCTGGTGGCATTAGTCATTTTACCACTGCCCGCATACTCCCCAGCAAAATGGCATTGTCGAACATCGCCATCGACATATCATTGAAATGGGTATGACCCTTTTACATCATGCCTCGACTCCTTCTACTTATTAATCATATGCTTTGGCCATAGCAGTTTATCTTATAAATCATCTTCCTACCCTCTTAAACTTGCATTAAAGTCCTTTTGAACTGTTATTTGGATGGCTTCCCGACTATCATAAGTTGCACACATTTAGTTGTCAATGCTACCCTTGGCTTATTCCTTATTGTGCTAATAAATTTCAACCGAAGTTCAAACCTTGTGTTTTTCTCAATTATTTCCTGACTCAACATGCTTTCGAATATTTGGACCTTCACACAGGTAAGTTTTATCTCTATCATCATGTTACTTTTGATGAAAATATTTTTCCCTTCACAAAGGCAACTAGTTCTACTCCTACGGCTACTGCTATATCGTGTCCTGGTCCTTCCTTTGCTTCTCTCGTTCCTCCAGTTTGTATGGTTCCATCGGATGATCTCCCTATCACACCTACAATGCCCGATGCTATGACAACCTTGACTCTATCTCCTACAATAAATATGGCTTCCTCTTCTCCTATTGGTAATCCATCCTTCTCTGAGTTGACTTTGCCCATAGCACTTGCACTCATCCCATGGTCACTCAAGCTCAGAATAATATTTTATATCCTAAGTAGCGCTTGGTTACTACCAAGGACCATCATTGGAACCAACTCGTGTCTCTCAGGCCCCCAAGGACCCCCGGTGGCGTAAGGCTTTGATAGATGAATTTACTACCTTAATTTCACATGGCACTTAGAACCTGGTTCCTAAGTCCTCTGCTTCCAATATAATTGGTTGTAAATGGGTGTTTTGGATTAAGCATGATCCAGATGGTACAGTGGATTATTTTAAGGCACATCTTGTCGCTAAGGGGTTCAATCAACGCCTGAGTGTCGATTATGCTAAAACCTTCAGTTCTGTTAACAAACTGATCACCGTTTGACTTATCATCTCACTTGCTTTGTTAAAAAATTGGCCTCTCAAGCAAATGAATGTCAATAATGCATTTCTTCATGGTCAGTTAATTGAGCAAGTGTTTATGCAACAACTTGCAGGGTTCGTTGATCAGTCCAATCTTCATCATGTTTGTTCTCTTTAGAAATCCATTTACGATCTCACCTAGGCACAATGCATTGTGCTCAGGCCTTCTTGAGTTGGGTTTCTTTAATTAAAAGTCTAATGTTTACTTATTCATCTTCAATCAAGATGGAATTCTGCTATATGTGGTGTTGTACATTGATGATTTAATCCTCAATGGCAATAATAATCAGTTTTTGCAGCATGTTGTCAAGTCTTTAGGTGAAAGATTTTCCATGAAGGAACTCAGTGATTTGCATTATTTTCTTGGGGTGGATGTTATTCTAGTTCAATAAGTTTTGTTTCTTTCTTAGAAGCATTAGGTTCATGATCTCCTTACCAGGTTCAAGATGGCTAGTGCTAGGGAATTTCAAACACTCATGTCTATGTCTGCTAAGCTGATGCTTGATCATGGTTCAGCTAGTTGTGATGCAACTGAATATAGACACACCATTAGCTCTCTTCAATACCCCTCGCTCACTCGCCCAGATCTTGGTTCAGT
This sequence comes from Pouteria campechiana, assembly GCA_036873735.1. Taxonomy (NCBI): domain Eukaryota; kingdom Viridiplantae; phylum Streptophyta; class Magnoliopsida; order Ericales; family Sapotaceae; genus Pouteria; species Pouteria campechiana. Next base: position 59,733 of record JAYJMB010073680.1, on the reverse strand, counting down.
AGTCAATCATCTTGCTCAGTTCATGCACAAACCTATGGTCACGCACATGTTAAAACACTCTTGTGCTATGTCAAATAGACTATTCACTTTGGTCTCTTACTATATCGTCAATCAAAACCTGTGCTTAGGGCCTTCTCCGATGTTGATTGGGGTAGTGATCTTGATGATTGAAAGTCTACCATTGCTTATATAATTTTTCTAGGCAAAAAACCTATTAGTTGGCACATTAAGGAGCGAAAGGGCATGGCTCGCTCCTCTATGGAAGCAAAAAATTGGGCATTGGCCACTGCAACTTTAGATATTGCTTGGATAAAGTCTCTTCTTGATGAACTTGGTCTCATGTTATGTGAAACAATGCTCCTCCTCTGTAATAACTTTGGTGCAACCCAGCTCAGTCTCAATCTTGTTATGCATTCCAGGATGAAACATATTGCCATTGATCTTCACTTTGTCCATGAATTTGTTCATCATGGCAAATTGTGTGTTACTCATGTTCACACAAAGGAACAGCTCACTGATTTACTAACAAAGCCTCTTGCTCGATCTTGCTTCAACTTGTTACGTGGTAAAATCAACGTTGTTGATGGAATGTCCATTTTGAGGGGTCGTATAAAGGAATTCACATAAATCACACTCATCCTTGATTTCCTTCTTTGTCATTATCTTTGTATTGCAACTTTGTTATATATTCCTTAAATAGTTGTACCCCTATTTATGATTGTATATTCCTTAAATAGTCACAGTCTTGTATTATATTAAGATGAGTTGTAATGCAAAAGATAATTGGAGATTTTTACCAAATTACTTGCGTAATTCCATTAGGTACTAGGATATGATTGTGATGGAAGAGAATGCAAGCTCAGGTATTTATACGCATTAATTTGATGGTAATAAACCACCAAGAAATAGTAAGATTGTAGACGTGTGGGGTCATGTTTCTGGGCTGTTATAGGGCTTTGAAAAATGAAGTGGTTGAAAAAATCTCCCTTCTATGGGCTTTAAACTAACCACTGCACATGTCTTGACCATGAAGAAGTAAATTTCTAGGCTTAAGACATTTGTGGCGAGGTCTGTTTTCTATGCAAGCTTGTAAAGGATTGGCTGATTGATTGACTCATGACAGAGATTTCAAGTTTATAATTTTCCCTATTTAGTATGAGTAAATTGCTAATGATACACAAAATTAATATCCATGAAGCTAGAAAACTTGGGCCAAAACTTGAAAACTTTACTTTTATTTTGTACATCGTCTTTCACCAGAGGGATGAAGGAGCCATAATATGTTTTCTATGTGAAGGATGTTGACATTGATATGAAATTTTGATTAATAGCCTTGCTGTTGTTGCTATCATCACTATGGCCATACAACCCTAAATATATGATAATCTCTTATTAAAAAAGAAAACATTAGTGCTCTAAAAAGAGAATAGGAATTAAGGTAACTTCGTATCATCGAACTGGGAAAAATAGATAAAAATATCAAATCCTCATCAACTTTCCATCAAATCTTTTCAAATCCCCTATCAAAGTTCCTTGCTGGAACTTGTTAGAGCCCTGTGCTTATACCCATTAAGACTCACTACAATGAAATCCTATCAAAATCTAACCATTAAATCTATCAAATGCTATTAATCTAACTATTAAATCTATAATCCAACTATTAAACCACATTCTAAAGACTTGTTGAGGCTTATCAAACTTTATTATCATTCGATCAAAGTTAATCAAAGTTTATCAAACTCATTAAATTTAAAAAATCATTTAATTTTAAAAAGTATTAACTTAGTGAAAATTTATTTAATTGTTTATTAAATTAATTTACAACTCTATATATAATATAGATGGTTCAAATCTTAAAATAAGTATATTCACAATTCCTTTATACTCTCATAAAATTATCAAACCACCCTTTATTTCTTTTTTATATAAAAGGGAGACTTTTCCTTCTAAAACATTTTGTAACTTTTTATTGTGCGCAGATTTGCAATGAATGTACAAGTAGTTGTAATTAAGTGAAAAGTGTTTGGTTCCTTTGCAAGTAGATGCTTTGTCATCCTAAAATCAAAATTGGAAATCTAGAATTCTTGAATAAATTTGTATAATTTGGCTGTCATTTGTTTTAAATTGGGGCCAAAGTGTGGGTGATTAACCATGTAAACTTAAAAGCAAGAAAAATATTTCTTTCTAAGCAACCATAATAAAGCATGCAATGAATAATCAATGGAATTGCTCAATTTACATAAGTGGCATCTGATGCCTGAGTAGGATAATTTTGATGACTAATGTTAACCATGTTGGTCCCTATGCCAAGGCTTAACCCAACAGGGGATGAGTGAATTGAGTTTATAAAATTTTCTTACTTTAACCTCATTTATTTAAATTCCTTCTATTTTAAATGAATTGCTACTGAATGTAGATAATGAAAAGTAAAGGGTAAACAATTAATGCAACCACGAACAATAGGCACGATATATAGTTGTTGGGAATAACCTCTCTACTCCACTCTTCCAAGAATACACCCCTATGTCTTGGGTTTCATTATCTCACTATAATGGAAAACAAATTACTGCACCTGCACTCTTCTATATTCCAGTTGTAGGGAGCATAAATAATTTAGCATTTGATTAAGACATACTCCAACAATCAAGTTACTCTTCTTAATTCCAGCTTAAGGGGGCATATATGCTTAATGCCTCTTGCACTCTTCTTGATTGTTAGCTCAAGGGGGGTGTATACAACTTCAACAAGTTGAATGTGAGACACACTCAAACAATTACACATTCATTTTGAGATTTGTCTCCTATACCAACTCAAGGAATACATAAAATGAGAAATAAAAGAAATTACACTTTTGAATGTGTTTCTTTGTAAGCGCTAGGAAAGGTTTGAATGTTGGTTAAAGATGATATGTTGAAAGCTTTCTTGATGATTTGAAGTCTTCCCTTTTTATTGTAAAGAGCCTTAAATAAGATATGAAGAAAGTCGAGGCTTTTTGGCCTAAGTTGGAAATGATTGAGAAGGTTAAAGCTCAATGAATCCTTTTAATTGTCATCAATCTCTCTTGAATCAAGCTTCTTAATGTTCAAACTTTGGTTCTTTTATAGTTCTTCGTCAATTTCTAATCTTTGGAGATAATGGGAGAAGATTTCAAGGTATTTTAATAGTTATATTTTCGATTGTTGAAATAGTAGGTGCATTGCAGTTGTCTGGGATATTGGCTGAGGGTAGGCAGTAGGCTCAGGAGGTTGTGATGTGGCATGTGGTATGAAAAATTATTTCTGCACTCAATGGAGGACTAGAAGTGGTACGGTTGGTGCCTGGGATATGGCAATCGATATGAACAGTAGCCAACATTCCTTATTACGACAACACTATTACTGCAATAGTTATTGTAAGCAGTGGCAGGCGGCAATATGAACAGTGGTACTGTAGCAATTACTATAGCATTTTACTTTAGTAGAAAATTTTCTGCACTTGCTGGATGATCGCAGACGGTTGCAGTATCGGTTGTGTCGCAAGCACTTCTCGTTTCCATAGGCAATATGAATAGTAATACTGTAGCAGTTACTATAGCAATTGCATTTGTTATCATAGCAGCCATCCCTTGTCCTTGTAGTGGCTATTATAGCAACCATTGTAGCTAGTATTGACTAACCCCAAAAAAACATTAGTCCATTTCAAACACATATTGACCCAAATAATGATAAACTAAGTTTTAATGTAAGTTGGATTATTATAATTTTTCCTTCTTCAAATGCTTTAGAAAACCACAAAAAGTATTCAAGTTGATAACTCATGTAAATTCATGTTTTTTCCATTCCTTTGGTTTTCTATATTCAAAGGCTTGATTTTAAACATGTTAATAACAATCATATTTTGTTATCCATCCACTTATCATATATTTTGGAGTCTTAATATTATTGCCACTATTATACTCAATGTAGTTCAATTATTCTTCAACCATATCACTTTACACTCTATATCATTCATTTCATATTTTATTGAATTCATCAAAATATAATAATAATGTTGAATATATCCATTTACCATCAAATGCCATTCACACACATCCAATATCATTGATTGTAATATGAATTATTCCATATGTATCACTCTCGAAGCTTAGCAAAACCTTATTAGCTTAGATTAAGTTTTCAACAAGTTTTGTTATCATCAAAACTATACACCTATACTCAACAAACCATCATTGTAGCAAAAAAATGAATTAAGTTATTGCACAAACATAACATTTTGAAATGGTCTAACACATTGTGATGAGAAATGAAGATAAAATAAAAGAAGAGATTCAATTCCAAGCAAACTAAAAATTCAAAAAGCAAGAAGTAAACACCTACATACATATAGAAAGTAGAAACAAAAATATATACACATAAAAGAAAAAAAAGGCTTCACTTCAAGTTACATTGCAGATTGCAAAATTAACAGAAACATCCTATATCCATACATACCAAATAAAGATAAAAAGGGAAACAGATGAAGAAAAAAAAACCTTCACTTCATACCACATTGTATATGGACAAATTAACAAAAGCATCTTATATACAAATTTATTATATGCTCTCCTTCCTTTTGCCAATGCACCAATGCCCAGCAGAACACTCCCATTCCTACTTCATATACAATTCCAAATCCAATCGCAATCATTTTCTAGTCATACTCGCCTTCTGGCAACAATTCTGGATCCTTGAAGGTCGATGATGGTGCACCAGTGGAATCTTGGCACGCCTGTGAGAGTGGAGGCCCGCATAATCCCAAGTTCTCTTGAAATGAGTCATTTGTGAATGTCAAAAATTGATTAGCTTGTGATATGCTGCCAGTGAGCTGATTCTTAGAAAGGTTGAGTACTGCAAAAAATGTTAGCTTTGATAACTCTTGAGGAATGTGTCCAGAGATGCTATTTTCTGAGAGATCTAATGACTCCAACGGTGTTAAGTTCTGTAGGAACTTCAAGATTGGACCTGTGAAACTATTGTGCGACATTTTGAGCACCTGGAGTGACTTGAGAATCCTAAATGATTTAGGAATTTTCCCTCGAAAGTGATTGCTTGAGAGATCAACTGCTGTAAAAGCAGAGGGAACCTTCTTTAGATCCATTTCCAATCTTTTACGAATCATTACAGTTACGTAGTAAGATGATGGCCCAACGGTCAAATATTTTCTTGAGGTACTCTGGTTCGGAGTTGTCCTCTCCCGTCATCACCTTCCATCCCAAAAACATGATAGGCGGTAAACTAGCATAGAACCTCCCAAGAGAAGTCGTGTCTTGTTGGTAGAAGCTCAATGAGGCCATAAAAACTGTTGGATCTCAGTATAACGATGCAAAACTTGGCCAAGCCTTGTAACCACAAAGGAAAGGTACCATATATTTGATAGTTTTTGAGGTTTAGAATTCCTAGACTCAAGAAATTTGTGGCCAGGTCTGTTTTCTGTACAGGCTTGGAAAGGATTGGCTGATTGACTGACTCCATGACAGAGGTTTGGAAAGAACACCAAAGAAAATTTTCATTTTTTAAAGTCTGATTTAACATTTATCTATCAAAACAATATAGCTTTTTTCCCCCTTAATATTTCTAATCATTGCTTTCATATTTCAATTTGATTCATTTTATGGTTGACATGATTCTTTACATTGCCAACATCATCTTCATCTCCTTATTAATCTTTTCAACCAACTAATCACCCTTATAAAATCCATCAAAACAGGAGAATATCAATACCATTTTCTTATTGGCAGCCATGAGATGTCTTCTGATCATAAATTTATATCTAACGGTGGAGAAAACTTAGCCAAAGTTTTTCTTTTTTCCATTATTTCAAGTATTCTCAGGCTTGGATTAATGGAAACTAAGTCCTTCATCATGACAGGAGATGGATCTAGAATCCAATTTCAATGGGGGAATACTTCCAAGCCAAGCACGCCATAACAGTAGGCAAGGAATTTAAGTCTGATAGATTTGATTTTGATCAATATTTTAACTGTAACTGATGGGTTTGATTTTCTCAATATTTTATTTTAATGCTACCCATCTGTTTGTGTGACCCAATATAAAGCCACAAGGGGGCAAATGGTGATCTAGAATCCAATTCAATGGGGAATACTTCCGAGTCAAGCACGTAATATCAGTAGGCATGGAAATTAAGGGGTTCATTCAAACCAACCCTTGATAGAAAGTTGGTACAATGGCTACAACCAAAAAGCAGAGCTCACATCCATCCGTCAAGGTGTGGACCCTGCCTCTCTTTTTTCCAGCCATTGACTTCCCAAGTCTTCCCCAATAATTGTTTCTTTCTAGCTTATGAATTTTGGTGTATCAATCAATGGAAGAAGGGCATATGGCATATGGCTTCTAATCCCCACGTTGGGACTGATTCAAGTAATTGATAGGCCAGTTTTTGTTTTCTGTGGAAACTTAGATCACTTCGTTATCGAGCTCTCTCTAAACAGGAGATTTCTAGTTTATAATTTTCCCGGTTTGGTACGAGTGAAACCCATTTTACCTGAGAAAATCCCTTATTTTGTCACTTTTGTTTTATAACAAGATTTCCATTACAGTACGCTGCGGGTCAAATTAAAAATACTCAACCCAATCCGCATGTCAATGTTTGCCCGTGCCAAGCACGTAATACCAGTCAGATTAAAAATACTCAACCCAATCAGCATGTCAATGTAATCCCGTGCCAAGCACGTAATACCAACAAGTCAATTACCTGAAGTGTTGCTGAGATAGGATTCACATGACTAGATGAATTTAGTCATCAGTGAAATTGTTGAGATGAAGATAAATGGCACTAAGGTTCATAAGTTGAAACATGGATCTGGGTGTCCTCCCCTGCAACTTGTTATTATTCAATTGAATGTATTTCCAGTGCTGAAGAGGAGGCATTGTGGAACTCAACCACTTGACCAAGAAGTTGTTATGCTCAAGATTCAATGAACAGAATGATGGAAGTGACAACAATGAAGGAATTGGGCCATACAAGTAATTATCAGCAAGGTCCAAGATATATTTGTAACTGCTTTATACTATCATAAAAATAGCAAAATACCCTTCGTTTCTTTTTTAGATAAAGGGGAAACATTTTCTTCTAATCCGTTGTCTTGGATAGAAATATGGGCCATTTTGTAATTTTGCTATGGTGGGATAGATTTGGAATGAGTGTGCAAGTAGTGTTAATTAAGTGAAAAGTGTTTGGTTCTTGTACAAGTAGATGCTTTGCCATCCTAAAATCAAAATTGGAAATTTAGAATTCTTGAATGAATTCGTGTAATTTGGCTTTCACGTCTTTTAAATTGATCCCTGCGTATGGGTGTTTAACCATGTAACCTTAAAAGAAAGAAGATGCGTTCTTTCTAAGCAACCATAAAATAGCATGCAATGAATAATCAATCGAATTGCTCAATTTACATCCGTGGCGTCTGATGCCAGAGTTGAAATGGTCTACCCACTTGCACTTAGCTCATCAACTAGCTGGTTGTATGTGAACATTTTTTAATTAAAAAACAATAGCACCCTTAACGCATTGTGATGAGAAAAGAAGAGAAAATAAAAGAAGAGATTCCATTCCCAGCAAACTAAAAATTTAAAAAGCAAAAAGTAAACACCTACATACATATGGAAAGTAGAAACACAAATATATACACACAAAAGAAAGTAGAGAAAAAAAATTTCACTTCAAGTTACATTGCAGATGGCAAAATTAATAGAAACATCCTATATACATATACACCAAAGAAAAATAAAAGGGAAAATAGAAAGAAAAAAAACAAAAGCTTCAATTCAAACTACACTACCGATGGACAAATTAACAAAAGCATCTTATTTACAAATTTATTATATGCTCTCCTTCCTTTTGCCCATAGTACAAATGCCTAGCAAATGCTCTCATTCTTACTCCATATAGTAACAAGTACAAAAAAAAGAACTAAAACAAAAATGAAACAACATAAAGATTTATCATTTGTTGAATGAATCAAATAATTTTTATTTTTTTATATTTATTATCCTCAATTAATTACACTTGCTGTGTACATCAAAAAATTGCATATTCATATCTCAGACCACAAGTGCTCCTAATTACATCTTCACAATGGAAAAAAATCCTTAATTAAAATGAAAAGTACAATGCATCTAGAAATCTAAAAATAAAATACACTTTCTTTCAAAATAAATGTGTGTTATCTTTAGGATCACCGAGCACATTGCGATGACTTGAAATTTAGTAGACCGCTTTAAGCCAATGGGCAAAGAGAGTTACATGACTTTAGACTTGGTTACTAGACTTTGGATCAACCTAAAGAATGATCATTTTGATTCAATTGGTTTATACCAAATAGAATCAAGACTGGGTAATTTCTATCATTTAAACTATAAGAAATCATAGAGACAATAGATGGTTCGTGACCCAATTAGTATATCCTAAAAGGACTCAAGACCTAGTGATCTCTACTATGTTTGAACCTGAAAGAGATTAAGAAGAACATAGGTGACCTAGGTTTTTATCAGCTCTCTCAAATTGCCCATGAGAAGCTTAGGAAGAGTGGGCCAGCTAGACTAAGTTTAGCTTGGCTCTCGCAATTTTTTATGAGAAGCTTAGAAAGAGTGGGATCAGGATAACTAGATTTATCTTGACTCCCTTTCATTTACCTATTAAAAGTTTAAGAATAGTAGGTCAGGTTGACTAGGTTTAGATGATTGACGTGGTTTTGATAATGTTTAACTCAGTAACTTGGTCTTAACTTAGGCTCTTTAAATGATTGGATGGATGATATTTGCTAAGGTTTGACTTGGTGAGTCATGACTCACTGACTTAGTCCTAAACTTAGGCTTTTGAATAATTTAGTGAGAGATGGTTGCTAAGTGTTGAATTTGTGAGTCATGACTTAGTGACTCAATCCTAACTTAGACTTTTTTGAATGAGTGGATAGATATTATTTTCCAATATCCCATGAAAAATTAGAAGCAGGTGATCTCTGCCATAATCCCGTGAAAGATCGTAAAGTTAGGTTGCATGAATTAAGCCTAATTATAATTAGTACTAATGATAATGATTAGTACTAATGATAATCTCTAATTTATTTAAAATGATAAATAAGGAATATGTCATCATTTTCCTGATTTGTGAAGCATTTCTAAGGCAGCTCTGCCATTTACAGGGTTTAATCAAGGTTTAAGCAATTTAAGCATTCTTTAATTGTTCAAACTTACAGCATCTTATTATCAATTAATCATGTGAGACCCACCATTACTACAACATGGGTGAGACCCAAGTGTGTACCATGATGGGGTCATAGCAGAGTACCTTTAGGCATTAGAAGAAATATCAAGTAGGCTAAAAGTCTTTGGCATCAAGGGAGACACCTGCCTCATAAAAAGCCTTCAAAGCTCAAGTTTAGAAGCAAAATTATATATAAAAAATGATAGAAGGTGGAGGTATTTATAAGCTTGGAAGGCCTGCCTCTATTACCTGGGTGTATTGTGTAAAGTCCTCACCTTTGCGACTTGGTAGTGGATTGCAAAATTCTTATGAATTTGCCTTTAACTTCGCTACTTGGTAGTGGATTGTTATTTTTCTATCTTGATTTTACCTTTGCCTCCGCTACTTGGTAGTGGATTGCAAAATTCTCGTGGATTTTCCTTTGGCTCCGCTACTTGGTAGTGGATTGTAATTTTCCCATCTCGATTTTATCTTTGCCTTCTCTACTTAGTAGTGAATTACAAATTTTTCATGAATTAGCCTTTTCCTCCACTACTTGGTAGTAGATTACAACTTTTCGAGTTTGATTTTGCCTTTGCCTCTACTGCTTGGTTATGGATTGCAAATTTTTCACGAATTAGCCTTTGCCTTCGCTAGTTGGTAGTGAATTACAATTTTTCTATTTTAATTTTGCCTTTGCCTCTGCTACTTGGTAGTGGATTACAAAATTTTCATAAATTAGCCTTTATCTCTGCTATTTAGTAATGGATTGTAATTTTTCCAGCTTGATTTTGCCTTTGCCTTCGCTAGTAAGTAGCTGAGTTAAAGAACAATTTGGCTTAAGTTGAAATTTTGCCTTTGCCTCAACTAATAGATAGTGGAGTCAAAGAACAATTTTGCCTTTACCTCTACTAGTAGGTATTAGAGTCAAAGAATAATTAAGCTTGAGCTAAAATTTTATCTTTGCCTCCACTAGTAGGTAACCAAGTCAAAGAATAATTTGACTTGAACTGGAATTTTGCCTTTGCCTCCTCTAGTAGGTAGTAGAGTCCAAGGTTAATCATATCTTGAGTTGAAATTTTGTCTTTGCCTCCATTAGTAGGTAGCGGAGTCAAAGAATACTTTTTTTGGAGTAACTTTTGCCTTTCCTTCCGCTAGTAGGTAGCGGAGTCAAAGAATACTTCTCTTGAAGTGGGATTTTTGTAAATTATTTTAATGCCATTTTTAGTATGTAGCAATGCATTTTCTAATAATATAATTAAAAATACCATTTTACTAAAATACTTATTAATTTGGTATAATTTTTGTCTTGAAATTCCAACTCTACTAGAGTAAATTAAGTAGCTATGTCACCTATCACAGACTGTCATGGGACCCGCCATTTCAAACAGCTCTAAATTTTTAAACCGTCCATTAAATGCAACTTGATTTCTAGACAGGTGCCATGATTTTTGAATGGCTTGAAGTAATTTCAGCATGCATCATTTAACTGAACCGTCCATGATTATTTTCCTATCATGATTACGTCCCATCAGCATTATTACATGCTACCTCCACGTCGATTTTTGGACGGTTTACAAAAATTCACCAGTGTTATGATGCTTGAAATAATTTCCAAGATGCATAATTTTTATTTTCGTACTGTCTATCTGCACTTCTATGATTCCGCGAGTAAATAGCGTTGGAGAGGACCCTTCGCTGTTGCCTACTGGACTTCCATCTGGCAAGGCAGGTGCATGGTCCCCACTTTGCCTACACAACTTGACGGCGAGAGAGGCTTAGTTACGCTGCCTCCTGTTTCACTCTGCCTACGTGGCTTACGAACGTGGCTTATTGCATGTCTGACATGGACGTCTGCAGCATTGCACAGGGCATGGAGAAAGTTTTCCTGCTTTGCCTACGCGACTTCTTCCTTTTGCCTTTACTTACGAGAGTGGGCGGCGTTGTCAGAGAGGCGTGGCTTTCCTGCTGCATGTGGCTGTATGTCGTGGATAGCTTTTTCCTTGCTGCCTTTTGACTATGCAAGTGAGAGGATTGCATGTCTTTTGGCTTTTTCAGCATTCCACATGGAGAGAGAGAGAGAGAGAGAGAGAGAGAGAGAGAGAGAGAGAGAGAGAGAGAGAGAGAGTTTTCCCCTCTTGTGACTCTGCCTACGCTGCCTCGCGGCGTAGTCAAGAGATGCTGTGCTTTTGGACAAGTTTTTGCTACATTGTTCTGGCGGTCCGTTGCCGAGTAAGCATTTCCCACTTCCCATTCACATTGCCTATGCCACCTGATGACTCTTTCCCTGCCTATGTGAGTCGATAGCGGAATCAGAAGGCTGGGTGCTGGGAGGTGTTGTCTACGTGACCTCTGCTATTGCTGCCTGCGGCCAGCTCTGCCTAACTACGCGACTCGGACGTATCTCTGCTTGACTACGCGACTCGGTGGCAGGATCGGTCGTGGCTTGGCTACGCTACTCGTTTATACGGGTTGAAAATTTCCTTTTGCTTATGCAAGTGCGCAGTAATGGAATCAGTTGCCCACGCGAGTTTGAACGTGTAGCTGCCTAATTGTGGGAAGTTCTGCTCGCCATTGAAGTATAGTCATGTTGCCTGCTGCCTAGCATGGGGATGCTGTTTTCACATGAATCGCCCATCCGTGATTTTGCAACGTTAATCTTGATTCACAGAAATTTCTGGGACGTGGTAATTCCACGCATTCCATTGCTGTAAGTGAATCACTCCTTGACAACGTTGGTAGCGGAGTTTGATCCCATTGCTTGATTTTGTGAATCCACCCCTCGTTTTGAATGTCGATATATGATTTGGATCAAACAATCATCTGAACGGCTAATAATTTCTAAGGATCATTCATTCTGAAAATCACTCATCGCTGTCAACAATCCGACTTTCCACACTTCAACACATATCCAATTCCAAATCCAATCGCAATCATTTTCTAGACATACTCGCCTTTTGACAATAATTTTGGATCCTTGAAGGTCAATGATGGTGCACCATTACAGTCTTCACACGCTTGTGAGAGTGGGGCCCACATAATCCCAAGTTCTCTTAAAATAAGTCATTTATGAATGTCAAAAATTACTTAGCATGTGGGTATGTTGCCAGCGAACTGATTCTTTGAAAGGTTTCAGTACTGAAAGGAATGTTAACTCCAAGAACTCCTGAGGAATGCATCGAGAGAAATTGTTTTATGACAGATTTAATGGCTCTAGCTGTGTTAAGTTCTTTAGCGACTTTGGGATTGGGCCTGTCAAACCTTTATGTGACATGTTAAGCACCTAGAGTGACTTAAGAATCCTAATGGATTCTAGAATTTGCCCTCAAAAGTGGTAATTTGAAAGATCAACTACTATAATGCAAAGAAAATATTCTTTAGATCCATTTCCAATCTTTTACTCCTTATCATTATTGTTGCATAGTAAAATGATGGCCCAATACTTGAATAGTAAAGGGGACCAATTGTCTTGATGTACTCTCGTTTGGAGTTTTCTTCTCCTGTCATCACCTTCCAGCCCAAAAACATGGCAGATGGTAAACTACCATTGAAAATTATTGAAGGAGAGGTCTATAATCTGTAGCTTTGAGGAGAAGTTGTGTCCTGTTGGTAGAATCTCAATGGGGATATAAAATTGTTGGACCTTAGTGTAAGGATGCTTAAGTTGGCCAATCCTTATACCCACAGAGGAAAGGTATCCCATATCTGATTGTTTTTTAGGTTTAAAATGAATAGCCATTTGCAATGGGTTAGGGAAATTGGCAATTAGCCTTCTAACTTATGTTCATTTAAATCGAGTATTCAAAGGGAACGATTGAGTTTAAATGTTTGGAACAAGCTACTATTAAAAGTATTTCCTCGGAGATTTAGCAGATGTAAAACATCACTTATTTCACCAAAACATTGTAGAATACAACCACTGAATCTATTATTGGAAATACCAAGCATGTATAGGTATGTCAGGTTGCAAATTGACTTTGGGGTTTCTCCACTTAGACTATTATTGGAAACCGAGTAAAAACTAAGGATGGATAAAGGTAGGAAGGGATCCTACTAAAATGTTTGAGCTTAGTTCGAGAACCTATAGGGTAGTCAATGAAGGATGGAGTATTCGTGCTTCTATCACATGCAAAGCATTATGCGAAAGATTTAGATATGATAAACCCCCATATCCACATGCGAATTTTACCATCTATTTTATTATTAGAAAGGTCCAACTATCCGAACTCCTCTTGGTTTCTCAAGAAATCAGAAAATCTTTTAATGTTGCAAGATTGCAAGTGCAAGAGTGTAACAAGACAAAAAAACAAGAGAGAATAAAATGAAATGATTTTCATTTATAATTATCTTAATTAATTATACTTGTTATGTACATTAGAAAATTATATCTTTATATCCCAGATCACAAGTGGTCCTAATTATATCTTCACAATGGAAGAAAACTTTTGATTAAAACAAAAAGTATAATGCATTTAGATACCCAAAATAGACACTCATTTGAGTAAGTGTGCTTTATTTAAGATTATCGAGTATATTGCGATGACTTAACATTTTATGGATTACCTCAAGCTAGTGGGCGGAGAGAATGACATGACTCTAAATTGGATTACTAGGCACTAGGTTAACCTAAAAAGTGGGTGTTTTGATCCTATTGGATTATCCCAAAGGAATCAGGACCAGGCAACCTCTTTGTATTTTGACTTGGAAGAGATTAAGAAAAACAAGTGATGGGGTTGCTCGACTCTCCTTATAGCCATAGGAAGCCTAAGAAGAACATGTTACCTTAATTGAGTCACAACAGGATTTGACTTGGTGAATCATAACTTAGTGACTTGACTATTTCGTGTTCTCAAAAGAAGCTTAACAAAATTAAGACTAGGTAGACTAAGTGTTTTGGACTCGATGAAGGCTCAAATCTCTCAATTATTCTTGAGAAGCTTAGGAAAAGCGAAATCAGACTAACTTGATTTGACTAAGTTACACTTGGGTGACTCAGTGGGTGCTTAAATCTCTCAATTACCTATGAGAAGGTTAGAGAAAATATGATCAGGCTAACTAGATTTGACTTAGCAAGTCACAACTTAGTAAATTAGTGAGTGCTCAGTTCTCTTAATTGCTCGTGAGAAGCTTAAGAAAAGTACGACCAGACTAGCTAAATTTGACTTAGTGAGTTATGCTTGGGTGACTTAACAAGTGCCCAACTCTCTTAAATTCTTGTGAGAAACTTAGAAAAAGTTGGATTAATAAGATTTGATTGAGTGAGTCATGACTTAATGACTTGGTCCAAGGCTTAAACAATTGAGTAATTAGATGAGTGGTGTTTTCTAATATCCTGTGGAAAATTAGAAGTGGATAATCTTTGTTGTTTAGCTTATGAGAGATAGCTTATATTCATTAAGCCTAATTACACTTTGAGTTAATTAAATTTAATTATGATTAACACTTTAACAGTAATTGGTGCCAATGATAGTCCTTAATCAGTCTAGGACAATGGGTAAGGTACATGTCATGATCTCCTTAATCTTGTGAGTTATTTTTTAGAGTAACTTTGCCATTTTGAAGGATTAATTAGTGTTTTAACAAGTTTTAATTATTTAAAATGTCATTATTTTGTGGTCCATTATAATTAGGTGAGACCCACCATTAATACAATATGGGTGTAACCCACATGTATGCCATGGTAGGCCATGGTGGAGTGCCTTCAAGCACCAAGAGAGATTTGCTATAAGCCAAAAGCCACCGGTGTCAAGGGAGGCATCCGTCTCTTAAAGAATTCTCAAGCCTTAAGTCTGAAAAAGTTCTATATATAGAAAAATAGAGTGCGGGGTATTTAAATTTTTGAAGTCTATTTGCACTTCTAGAGGTATTTTAGGCATTAACTTCGCTTGCACCTACAGGGATATTTTGGGAATTAAGTTTGTCTACATGATTTGAGTTTGGAAAAGTTCTATATATAGAAAGAGAGAGGGTGGGGTATTTATAATTTTTCAAGTCGGCTTGCACTTCTAGGGGTATTTAGCCATCAACTTCACCTACAACTTTAGGGATATGTTTTGGGAATTAAGTCCACTTTCATAGTTTGAGCCTTCTTGCATAATTTAAGCCCATTTGCACAGTTTGATTTCGCCTACACAGTTGGAGCTTGCTTGCATCATTAGAATTTGAAAATTTTCTTGGTACTTTGCATTTAAATATTGCAAATGGGTCCCATGTCCATGCATAGAAATTGGATGGTAGGCAACATAGCCCTTTTGCACATTTTGCATGGTTCCAAATTTGCCAACTAACATGTATTGCCAACCAAAATAACTAGCCAAATTTAATTAGTTATATGCTTCTTTAGGCAGGTCCCATTCAACATTGTTATTTCTATGGACCAATCATGAAGTTTAATATTAAATTAAACTATGTTATCTTAGCATTGGGCATACTAACTGATAGTAATCCAGCCTATACAATAAATCGCC
>JAYJMB010073680.1:27651-44040 GCA_036873735.1 Pouteria campechiana | reverse complement strand
ATAAATACACAAACCCCCCCCCCCCCCCAAAAAAAAAAAAAAAAAAAGTAAAGAGAGTGAATATTCATGTGTATATTATCTCTTACTTTGTTAATCCTTACTTCTTTTCTTTGTTAGCCAAACCCAAGGCTCCAATACAAACTTAACAAAGACCTATTGATCAAAGTGAATAGAGTTGTCTATATTAGTGGAGAGGATTATGAAAAGCAAGTTAATGGGGTGTTTGGTAAAGATCATTAGAATCATTGGTTAGCACATTATTAACTAAAAATCATGCATGTAGTATGAGATTGACATTACACACATGCACACATACATACATTTTTACTTCATGAAAGGATTGATGAAGCAGGAGTTTCATGATATTACTTGGTAAGTGTCTTGAATAATTTCTAAGTTATGTGCACATGGGTAATTTGTCTGGAATTTTACAAATTGATTGAGAGAAATTTTCTTGAATGATTCTTGAGTTCAGATTGTTAATTTGCTCGAGGACGATCAAAAGGTAAGTTTGGGGGTATTTGATGAGCTTATATTATATTATATTTAATGCCTAAATTCACATATGTTTTGGATCCTCTTTTGATATAAATTTAGTGGTTTATAAGCACTTTCTAATAAATCTGCACTGAATTGGTTATTACTTGATAAGTGAATTTTATTTTGATTTATTATTTTTATTTGCAAATACATGTGAAAGAAGAAAGGTTGAAGAATTTTTGATTACATAATGTCACAAGCATGTCAGAAGCTCTACCATGGTTAAAATTGTTGAAACTCAAAATTTCTAAAGATCGTTTAATTATTAGAAGTGTGTTAGAAGTTTTGAAGGACCTTCTAACGAGGTTAAAATTGGCGATCTCAAAAGTAGCCTATTCTTCAAAAGTGTATCAGAATTTCTAAAAGAGTTTTGATATGAAGAATTGGTTCTGAATCACATTAGAAGTACAATAAAAGTCTCTAAAGAGTTGCTGAGTAGATTTTGAGTGGTTTCTGAAGAGTTCTGAGTGGTTTTTGAAGAGTTCTGAGTGGTTTATGAAAGTCTTAGAAGTGCAACTGGAATTTCTAAAGAAGTGTAGAAGTGGTTTTGACATTCTCAGAAGTGCAAATAAGGCTCATAGAAGAGATTTTGAGGTTTGTAGAAGTGCTCAGAAGTGTGATAGAGTTAATCTAAGGTAGTTTCTGAAGTTCTCAAAAGTGCAAAAATCTTTCTCAAGAGGTGCTGAATGGGTTTTGAAGGTTCCAGAAGTATGTTAGAAGAGTTTTTGAGTTAGGTTCTGAGGCTTGCAGATAAAGTTCTAAATGAGTTTTGAGACTCTCAAAAGTTTAACAACGATTTTTGAATGGATGCTAAATAAGTTCTAAACAACATCAGAAGTGGTTCTGAGTAGCTTTTGACATTCTCAGAAGGGCGACATGAAATGTTTCTGAGGCGGGTAGAAGTTTACAGAAGTTCTTAGAAGTGTCTCAGAACTTCTAAAGTCATGAAGTATTAATCTCAGAAGTTCTACAGTGTGACAGAATCTTGAAGGGGTTTCCAAAGCCCTATCTTCAGAAGTTTTGAAGGAGCTTCAGAACTTCTGAGGTAGTGAAATTTTGAACTTTAACTTCAAAATAAAGAACTTTCAAAAGCTCAGAAGAATTTTTTATTAGTAATTTATTGAAGTAAATTTAAAAGATTTTCAAGTGTTTTAGAAGGATAAAAATTGCAAATAGAAGATTTGAAGTGCAACACTCGTATATTTTAGAACTTGAATATTGTTTTTAAATGTGCAAGTTAAGTTATTCTTGGAAGCTGAATTTCAGGTGCATGTGTTGCAAACCCACGATGTTTGCACTGCAATGCTTTGGAAGCTATATTTTCATGGAAAAATATGATTTATTATTAGAAGAGGACCTTTATGTGTACTGGAAGAGTTCTATTATAACCCTGTTGCTTGGGTTATTTAAAGGCATCGAGAGACTGAATTAGATAGAGAGAGTTAGACATGAGAAGTTCTTCAAGGAAGTAAGAGAAGGATTATAAGTTCTGCAGTCATGTATATTTTAGAGAGTTTTCTTTCTACATTATCATGAACTAATTTTAATTTTATCATCCTATTTTATTCATTGTGTTTAATGCAATCAACTAATTTATTTAATTATTTGATCAACACTTATGTGAATTAGCTTGATGATCTTTGAGTATGTGGTTAAGGTAGATGCGATATGCTAAACCATGTACTATGCTCTTTTGAATGAATGAGTAGATGATTAAGGTAGAAGCTATATGCTAAACTATTTAACTTTGTTTATTAAAATTCTTCTGATCTTCGTGAGTTTTCAATCTCAATTACACTACACACCATAAGTAATTGGAATGAGAGAAAATACTTGATTTACAACCAAATGCCTAACAGTAATAATCATACAGTGGATAGAATGAACCCAAGATGCTAAATTGATACCAACATCCTAATAACATTGAATATCATTGAGTGATGAAGCCAGATCCCTGGACTCTTGCAACCTATGGAATCTCATCAACTCACAACTATTTCTATTTTGATATCGAATCTTGCACTTTTATTTATTTAGCATCACTTCATCTTTCGAGTTAAATTAGTTTAGTAATTAAATACAATTGAATCAATTTAATAATTCTCTATAGGATCGACCCTTGGTAAGTATGTTGTACTACTACACACTCGTGCATTTGTGAGAAATTATAATTTGACCATCAAATTTTTGGCGTCATTGCTGGGGAATTGTTGTTAAATTGATTTGATTAACTTAGTTACAATTTTTCTTTCTCGTTATTAAAATTTATTCTATTTAGGATTTTTAATTCTTTCTTTCTTTCTTTTGTAAAACTATAAAAGTAAGAAAGACGATCATCGAATCCAGTTCTGTTGCCCTTGAATGATCACATTGATAAAGTTGAAATAGAGACAAAAAGCATCGGTGAAGAAGATGTTTAGATGGTTGACAACATTGAAAATAGAGTGGTTCAACAAGCTCAACAACAGATGAAAGAATTTGCAAACCCAATGATTAAAATCTTACCATACATTATTTTAAATGACAATATTAGAAATTATGAGCTAAAGCATATACACTTTAACATGCCTCCTCTGTATCATTGTGTAGTTGCAGAGGAACCCTTAACATTCATGCATAATTTTTATGCAACTATTCAAACTTTTCCTTTCCATAGTCTAACTGAAGATTAATTATGTATGAATTGTTTTCCTTACATCTTAAAGGATGCAGCAAAAACATGGTTCATGACATTGGCTCCTAGATCACTAACTATATGGGATGTAATATATAACAAGTTTATTGGTAAATTTTATTCTCATACTAAAACTGCAGAATTAAGAAGCAATAGTGCCACTTTTTCTCAAATGGATGGGGAAGCATTCCATGAGGCATAGGAGAGATTTAAGGCATTATTGATTCAATGCCCTCACCATCTATATCCTCTTAAATTGCTCAATTAATTTTTCTATAATGGACTGACATAACCATACTAAGCCATGGTTGATAATCTTGCAGGTGGAGCAATAGGAGAGAAGACTCCAGAGGAGACATACAATTTGTATGAGATGCTTGGAGCAAACTCGCAGCAGAAGAGTGTTAAAGGTAGACCAAGAGGAATGTATGAAGTAAACTCTAACAATGATCTTTCTATACAAATGATAGAGATAGAAAAGAAGGTGAACATGTTGTGTTCTATGATGATAAACCAGAAACACAATGCTCCTGTTGAGGTATGTTTAATATGTGGTATTGCAGGTCACTCACATAATGCTTGTCCTTCTAGTGAAAATTTTACAAGCATGATGGAGCAAGCCAGTGCAATGAACTTCTATAATCAACGACTATGCAATAATCCATATTCAAATACCTACAATCTTGGTTGGAAGAATCATCCTAACTTCTCTAAATTTAGAGGCATCCATGAAGAAGATGAAGATGCAGTAGGGTCAGATTGTAGAGGCTATGCAAATTCATGCACCTAGGAAGTTGCTTAGTTAGTCAGAGTAAGCCAAAGCAATCACTATATTGAGAAATGGAAAGGTAATTGATAATAAAGTTGGTAAAGAAATTGATGAATCTAATGCTTCTATAGGAACAAACAAAGGAAAGAAAAAGGCAGAGGAAGAAGTGCAGTCAAGAAAAGTTATTTTCAATAGTTGACCCTCTAGTTAATTACAAGCTACCACCACCTTATGATCCACCATTACCTTTTTTGGGAATATTGAGGCAGGGAAAATTTGATAAATTAATTTCTGATATTTATGATATCCTTTCAAAAGTTATATTAACTTACCTTTGCTTGATATGATTAAGAATATACCTACTTATGCTAAGTTTTTGAAGGAACTAACCTCAAAAAAGCATAAGTATAAGCCTAATGAAAATGTGATAGTTTTAGAAGTAGCCAGTGTAGTTTTGCGAACAAATCTCCCTCCAAAATTGAAGGATCCAAGTAGTTTCAATATCACAATTTCTGTTGGAGAAACAAGAAAGTAAAGGCAATGTTGGACTTAGGAGCAAGCATTAATTTGATGCCTTATTCTATTTATTTATAGTTTGGTTTAGAAGATTTGAAACCTATTACAATGTCTTTACAGCTTGTAGATAGATCAGTAAAATATCCTAGAGGTATTGTTGGGGATATTCTAGTACACATTGACAAATTAATTATTCCTATGGATTTTGTTGCTCTAGATATGGAGAGGCACGTGATTTCAGAGAGAGAGGTGCCCATTCTTTTGGGGCATCCATTCATGACCACTACAAAAACCATCATAGATGTTCAGAATGGAAAATTGAAAATGATTATTCTTGATGAGATTGTGGAGTTTTTTGGTTATAATTCTCTTTCATTACCTTCAGATCCTATAGATACTAGTGTTTGTTTTCAAATTGATGATTTGGACTCACTTGTATCATCTACTTTTGTGAAACACAAAACAAAAGACAAATTGGTACTGGTGCTTACAACTAAAGAATTCATTGAGGAGGGTAAAGAAATCAAAGAGTTGAAAGAAGGTTTGAATAGTGTAGAGGAAGTCCTAGAAGATGAAGTTACCAAGGAGGTATTGAAACAATTGAATTCCAATTTGCCACCATCAATTATCAAACCACCAAAATTGGAATTGAAGCAACTACCATATAACCTAAAGTATGTATTTCTTGGTGAGAATAATACTCTTCCAGTTATAATTGCTAGTGACTTATCTGATGATGAAGAGGATAAGTTGTTGAATGTCTCGAGAGATCACAAGGAGGATATAGGTTGAACATTAGTTGACATTAAAGGGATTAGTTCCATAGTGTGCATCATAAGATCTTATTAGAGAATGATATAGAGCCTTTCAAGGATGCTCAGAGAAGACTTAACCCACACATTCAAGAAGATGTTAAAGTTGAAGTGATCAAGTTGTTGGATACAGTTATTATCTACCCAAATTCTGATAGCAAATGGGTAAGTACAATTCATATGGTACTAAAGAAATCTAGTCTTTCTGTTATAAAAAATGATAATAATGAGTTAGTATCAATAAGAATAACTATAGGGTGGAGAATGTATATAGACTACCGAAAACTTAATGTTGTCATAAGAAAGGACTATTTCCCTCTCCCTTTTATTGATCAGATGCTTGAAAGATTAACAAGTCATACTTATTACTATTTTCTAGATGGTTTTTCAAGTTATAATCAAGTTCCAATTAATCAACAACTCCATCTAACACATTAGATGAATTAATCAAGGACAAGAAAAATGCCAAGCTCAAGTTAATCCGATGAATATTATTACTGCAAGAATTTGATCTGACAATTAAGGACAAGAAAAGAAGTGAAAATGTTATAGTTGATTATTTGCTAGTTAATAACTCAAGCATCAATGACTCTAATTAATCAGCTATTATAGGTGGGACCAAGGCCTTTTTTTACATTATTCTAATAAGAGCAACATTATCTTATGGTGGATCCCATCTGGTCATGCCCTCTTATTTAATTTCATAGGTAACATGATTTTCCATCAAACAATTTATATTAGCACAATTTAATGAAAACCATCTAGCATGTCACTTCCTAGATTGCACATGTGAAAACAAAATCAACAAGATAAGCACCATCTAACTTTGTGGTTTCATTATGTCATTCAATTGTATTTCGACAATTTCCTTTACTATCTTAGGTTCCACTAACATAATTCAAACAACCAAAAGTTGGTTTTCCTAGAGCCCACTAACAAATTCTTTACAACAATGTAATCTCTCTTGCTTGCAGAAATCAAACTCAATACTGCAACTCTCTTGCTTGCCAAAACAATATAAGCCAAAAGTAACTTATGTAGAAATGTGCCCCTTAAGAAAACTTGTTCACAATGAAAATCAAAGGATAAAGATAATAGAATAATTTATAAAGTTGTGAACTCTGTTGTAATTGTAGAGGATGTACGCTTTGAGCCTTAAGTGGTAGTGTATGAACTCTTTGAAAAACAAACTTTTGTGTTCTTTGTAAATGCATGAGTTTAAGTTATTTTGAATCTCTAACTCCTTCTAGAGTCTTGATCTTCTATTTATAAGCCTTAGAAGAGATTAGAGCTATTGCAACTAAACTTATTGAGTTTTAGACCATTTGCAATTACTTGCAATCTACTCAACTACAAGAGGATGATAGTAGCGGCTTCAGAGTTCTAAAAATTGGCTTCAAACCTTTGAAGGTTGGGTGAACCTATCAGTAACCATTACAACATTAAATCTAGATCTCTGAAAGATGGCTTCTTTCCTTTGAATCCTACCAGGAGAGGATGCTTCTAGTCCAGTGACTACTTCAGACCTCTAAAAGTCAAGGTGTGTCCTTTGAAGGTTTGACAATTCTAACTACCACCAATGGTTAGTTTTTGCAAACCTCTAAAGGTTGAGGTATCCTCTATAGACTCCTCTGAAAACTTGATTTTACTTAGACATTTTTCAAATGTTCTGAAGGCCTCTAAAGAGGAAATGACTTTCTTTTGAGCTATCCTTTGAACTGTCAAAACTTGGTTATCTTGCTGATTTTTTGGTTTTCTTCCTTTGTTTTTCAATTTTTGATATTTAGGGATTGATCTTTTGATTTCTTATATCCCATATCACTTTAAGATTAGTTTCCTTATATGCTTTCTTCTCTTTTATTATTTTAATTCTGCAAAACTTGGAAATTAACATGTTAGTACTCAAGTTTTTTACTCATATGTTTTCTCATCATCAAAACTTAGCTTTTACTACACATTTATCATCAAAATCAAGCTAAGGGGTAAGTCTCAATAAGGGTAGCCTCAATAAAGGCAATCTACCATGCAATCAACAATTTCCAAGGCACAATGATGTCAATGACATCAACTTCCCACTAAAATTGACCTTTGTGGATGACAAATTGTTGAAACTAAGGTCAAGTTGAGAGAGAAAATGGAGCCAAAAAAGTGATGGATGGATGGGCTCTGAAAGATGGTAAGAAGACATGCTCAACTCATGGAGATTAGATAGAGCAAAGGATATAGCTTAGCTCCTATTCAGTCCCATTCCTAGTAGGACTCATATACACAAAGAGGCTCCCTCTCTCTATATTCTCTGTAGTTATTCCTAGGGAATTTATCAGTCCTAGTCCCTAAGTATTTGGAATATGTAAATAGTGGGAGACTCTAGTAGCTGACCCATGAAGCAAGAGAAAGGCTTGTAATGCAAATCAATTAGATCTTGAAGTCTTACATTGTCTCATAATAAGGTATGCAGCTTATCTTGAATTATGTTTGTGATAATTCTTAACAGTGGTATTAAAGCTTTTTTTATTTGCTTTCACCTAAAATAATACAAAAGAATTTCATCTTTTTAGGGTTTTGGACTTATAATTTCTAATTCCAAGAAAGATAAATTTATGATTAAATGGGTTGAAGATTTAGATTTCGTATTTATTTTTGGATCTTAATATTGAGATGGGATTTAACATTATGTGCTCATGTCAGTTATTCATATTTTTTCTATTTGACATTGAAAAATAAAGGAATTGATCAAAATGATAAAAATTCTCAAAATCCTAGATTTTTTTCAAAATATCAATAAGAAATAATAATATAAAAAATAAGGAAAATCCAGTGGCCGGAAGAGAATTGGTGCAAATAGATGATGGAAATTCAAACTAGCATAGAAGACATATAGTGGTTTGGCCCAAGCAGGGTTCCTACTCCACTTCTCTGAGTCAGTTGCTCTTACTGCAATCAAGTTCCACTAACATGTGTTTGAATCACACATAAGTTATTTTTTAGAGCTCACCAACTAACTATTAAACTTTTAGCAAGTTTTTCTTACTTATTTAACTTAATACACATGAACAGCAAGCTCCTTGCTTGCTGAAATAGAAATGAAAGTTATACAAAAATATACCTCTTACTTAGATTGTTTGTATACACAAATAATGCAGAATAATAAATGATATAACAATTAAGAGCAGAGATTTCAAACTCCACGAAGTTTATTGTATATGAAACTTTGATTGCAGTATTAAAGTTTGGCATAGATGGAGTTGAACATGTGAAATGAAGAACTTTGAATGCTTTGTTGAACCAAATTGTATATATGAAAAACAACCAAGTTTTGATGATGAGCAACAACATATGAGCGAACATTTGTGTAACTGATGGCTGTATTCCCAAGTATTATAGAAATATAAAAGATGTACAAGAAAATAACTCAAATGGAATGGACAATGTATACGGAGAATACATTAGTTAGTAAGATCCACTACACCAAAAGAAGACAAAAATGCTAAAAAAGAATGACACTGAAACTTTGACAAGAAGCCACAAAGTATATCTATAGCTATGAAGTTCAAGCCTCAATGAGTGATCGAGTAAGTCTTCTACAAATAAAGTTAGTATCAGTTGACACCTGCCTCTGAAAGATTTAGATAAATCATTCCTTAGACAAGTCACATAAACTACTCATACTCAACATTTGTCTGCAACACAAAGATGAATTTAGATTGCAAAAGTAGAGATGAAATGGAGCTGAACTCAGACCAATGAAGAGCTCAAAAATAAATTTGAATTAATCAAGCATTTATCTCTCATATAAAGTCTATCTGGAACATAAGAAAAACCAAGGAACCTACCAGCAATCCTCTACAAATGATGTAGAAGATGAAGTAAAAGCAGCACGGGTTTCAGAAATGAATTAGCTTACTTTGTCTGTCATCTTCAAGTTCATCTACCTTTTGCAATAGACAAACTACAAAAAGTATTAGAGAATGTTTAAATCCTCCTCTAGTTGTAAAACAAACATTTGAGTGGCTAGCACCTAGAAGAGAGTTGTTCTCACAATTGACAAGCACGTGTAATGGTGACAATGTAAAGAATCTTAATCACAAGCCTCTTGATGTGAATATAAGGCTTGCTTACCTTATCCTAAACAACAACATTTATCCCAAGATTGGAATTAGGAAAAATATTTCTGGGAAAGATGCAAAGATTCTTTGGATATTGAAATATAAGAAGAAGTTGGATCTAGCCAAACTAATGTCTGAACAACTCTACCAAGTCAAATCATCAGCAAAGCATCCTTTGCCCTATGGAAAGGCTATGGCTCAAATATTAAGATAGGCAGAGGTGGATTTATCATATGAAGTTCCAGAGATGTTTAAAAATTCAGACATAGTTGATGAAGTAATACAGAAAAGGATAAGAATATCTATATCATCAAGTGGTACAGCTACTGAGAAAGCTAAAGGGCCAAGACAACCAAAAAAGGTTAGAGAAGAAGAAGAAGGGGAAGAGGAAGAGTAAGAAGAAGCAATAAATGAGGAACATGAGCAAACAAACACGGTAACAACAAAAGAAACAATAACACCAGAAAGAGAAGATGCAGCAGTGACAAAAACTTCACCACAACATAGTCCAATTCCATCTCCTCCCAGACCTACTCAATCACCTCTCTCTCCTTCAAAAATTAGTCAACCCACTCCACAAAAAGTCATACCTTCCTCATCTAAAACCTATCAAATTTAGTGCCCCAAACTCCCAAAACACACTTCTTCAATTCCTAAAACTCAAAAATTAAAAATGACTCTAAAAAAAATTGAACATAGGCAATTAATAAACCAAATGGTTGCCTTCACTTTTCAATCATAAAATAAATCCTTCACACTTTCTGATCTTGCTTTTCCAAAACTTGAAGATCAAATTTATTACAGCATTTTAATAATGAAAGATTCAACCAAGACTTTCAAACCAAAGCCACTTCTAGATGGCAACAAAATTATTGATAAGATACTAAATGAATTCACCCAACAATTACCAAACACTAATCCTTCAGTTAAACCATCTCCTTCTACAACACATCAACCCTCCTCTAGTTCTAAACCTTCTACAAAAATCAAAGTTTCAGTCTCCAAGCCCTCAACAAGCAGTACTGGTGGAGCTGCCTCTAAATCCCCTCCCCCTAGCTCAATCTCCATGACTTATGCTACTCTCAACTATCAAACGGATTCCAATACTATAACAATTCATCATGGCAAGCCTCCTCCATATCAAGAGTTATTATATGACAATTATTGGGCAGACATCAAACTCAATTTCAATCCTAAAATAGCTCCAGATCCCTTCTTGCTGCCTCATGGCCTTTATAAGAGATGGACAACTGCCAACAAGGAAGCACAGGCTCAAGAAATGCCTCTTCCCCATCCAATATTGATGGATCTTGACTATAGTAGGTGAATTAAACTTGTTTATCGTATTTTAAAGGCTCTTAATGTGAAACTCCCATTTGATTAATGAAGTATTTTCAAAATCTTGCTCTAGTTTGAGGACATTGATGGATTTTTTCATATAATGTACATTTATCACATCATTGAAATTATTTTTATTTATATAATTTTTGGTTATCATTGCTTAAAATGTCATACTTCTATTCATCTTTTAGGTTTTACCTTTTTTGATTTTGATAAAAAGGGGGAGAAATATAGAGTGAAAATTTGGAGTGAAATTAAAAAAGTAGAGAGCAAAATGTTGTATCTATTTGGGGGGAGCTAGATAAGTTAAATCTAGATGAGCTAAACTAAAAACTATGCACTAAGTCAAGGGGTGCTATAATACAACTATCCTCACTTAACTCTTGTGTTCATTTACACTTATGAATATTTTTAGTCTCTTGAAAGGTATTTCACTCAAATATTTTATCATTATCAAAAAGGGGGAGAATGTTGAACCAAATGTTGTATATGGAAAACAACTAAGTTTTGATGATGAGTAATAACATATGAGTGAACATTTGTGGTACTGATAATTATGTTACCAAGTATTGCAAAAACATAAAAGACATACAGGGAAGTAACTCAAATGGAGTCTTATACAGAGAATAAATCATTAGTAAGATCCACCACACCAAAAGAAGACAAGAATGCCCAGAAAGAATGATACTGAAACTTTAAAAAGAAGCCACAAAGTATATTTGTAGCTATGACGTTCAAGCCATCATGAGTGATCAAATAAATATTCTATAGATAAAGTCAGTATTAGTTGACACCTATCTCAGAAAGATTTAGATAAATTGTTCCATGGACAAGTCACATGAATTGCTCATACTCAACATTTGTCTGCAACAAAAAGACAAATTCAGATTGTAGAAGTAGAGATAAAATGGAGATGAACTCAGACGAATGAAGAGCCCAAAATAAAGTTGAATTAATCAAGTATTTGTCTTTCATATAAAGCCTATTTGGAATAGAAGAAAAATAAAGGAACCTATCTGCAATCCTCTACTAATGATGTAGAAGATGAAGCAGAAGCAGCATAGTGATCAGAGATGAAGAAGCTTACTTTGTTTGCCATCTTCAAATTCATTTGTCTTTTGCAATAGACAAACTGTTGATTTGTCTATGCCTCAATGATTCATATGTTACTTCTAAATGACAAACCATCAGATGAACTACTGGAAAGAGGATTTGTCTATGCCTCGTAATGTTGTCCATCGCTTACAATATACAAACCAATAGATGAACAATTTGAAGACTTTGTCTATAGCTAGCAAATTCATCTGTAGCTTTCTATAAATAAATTAATAGACAAAGTCAATTCATCTACTATGAAGAAGCCTTATCTGCACCACAAGAGTTGTCTGTTACTTGCAACAGACAAAGCTACTTTGTTTGGTGAAAGAAACTTCGTCTGATCAATAGTAAAAGATAAACTTCATCTGCACCTCTGGAATTTGTCTAACATTTATGACGGACAGACTAGAAGATAAAGAAAAATTACTGCAACAATCTTAGACAAATTTACAAAGACAAAGTTGTTTATTATAGGGATCTACTCAAAGCCAATTTGTCTATTACTTATAAGAGACAAACTAGGACTTGATCAAACAAAATTCTTAGACAAACTTTGGCTGGCATATCTTGATGAGTAGAATCTACTGGCTTTACTCTCCAGTCAAATATTTACTCGAAGCAAATCTTATTAAACACCGGACAAATCGAGCTTAGCTGAAGATGGAAAGAAATTCAAAGTAAAGCAATCTTCACTCTAACAAAGGTTGTAACTTTCAGAGGCTACATTCCTTCAAGCTTAATGAGCATCTTTCCAAAAGAATAAAAGAATCAGTCATGTAGAATGTCTTTCACTAGTGTTTGCCAAAACCAAAAAGGCATCTTCTTCAAAGTTAGCATTGCAGGCTTTCCAGCTAGAATGAGTTTATCAAGAAGACAACTTTTCAACAAGGGAAAATTCAGAACTGTCTTCAACATTCAAAGGAAACCAACTATCTTCAATGGATAAAAACTTCTAAAGCAATATTAAGGTAGTGTAGTATTAATGAAGAAGGTTGAGGAAGCTGAAACAGAAGAGCTTAAATGAGTAACCTCTCTCAATTAGACAATTGCTTCCTCTAAAGTATTCAATCTCCATTGCACTGATAGACGATGAACCTAAAAGATCTACCTCAATCATATATTCGGAGTATTGAAAGTTAATGTGTTTCAACGATATGATATAAAATCATATCATTCTATATGTGCTTAAACTTTGTACAAATTAGCCTAGTAAAAGAGGCAAAGTAATGTGCAAAATGAGTATTGTTAATCAGCTATATAAGTTTGTGGTGAGCTCAAGAAAACCACGTTATATGAGTTGTTGGTAAGCTCTAAAAAACTAATAAGTTTGCTAGTGATCTTCAAACTAATAAGTTTTTTAGTGGGCTCGTAAAAGCCAGACTATGTTTATGCCTCTTAGAGCTAAAATCCAGAAGAGTATTGGAAATACTTATTTATACACCCTAGAGCTGGAATCTAGAATAGTACTAGGAGCATTACTTGTATTTCTACTATTGGATATAGTGGAACACAAGGCACAATGTGTGTGCTCTTGGAATTGTATACATAGAAAGGGGTGCCTGAACCACTATAAAAATTATTGTGTATTGTTTACTTGATTGTTTTAGTTTGCATGTAACTGTCTCACTATTACATTTCACATATCATTACACACACAATTACCTATTTGAAATAAGAATGGCTAAGAGAAGCTGAATCTAAAAGTGAAGCAGACACTATGACTGAATGATCAGATATGAAAATCACACATGTGCTGCATCACTGCTTCTACTTAGCTCATTAATTTTTGTTTGGCCATAATTTTTATATGATCAATTCTCCCCTCTCCTCTTGAGCTATCTACTACATGAGACCAACATGCTCTTGTAATGCTCTTTAATTCACTCAACTTAATCTTTAAAAGATTTGAATCCTTTATTTATACTCTTGGAAGAGAATGTAGCCGCTAATTGTTATTTTCGGTAATTTTTTGACCATTTTAGATTGTGTTTTCGACACTTCATGCAATCCGCCTTGTGAGCACACTTTAGATCATCTAAAGTTTAACTTTAGACCTTTTGAAGGTCGAACGCTTTTTTAGTTACCATTGTTGCAGTCAATTTTAGTGCTTTGAAGCTCGCTTTCAAACCTTTTGAACCTTAGCTTAGACATAACTGCATTCTAGCGATACACTTTAGAACATTTGAAGATCGTATTCCAAGCTTTGAAGTTCCTTTTGGTGACTGATATATTCAACTACTTCCAATGGCTATGTTTTTGACCTCTAAAGCTTGTGTCTTCTATTTGAAGTATCCTCTGAAAGACTTCCTTGCTCTAAACTAAGTTCTAATTGATTCTTCTAACCTCTGAAGTATAGAATTCTTCATCTAAACTTTTTTTGAAGCTTTCAGACATTTCTTTTATACTTTTAGACTTATCTTTCAGACCTTTTAATTGCTTCTAGATCTTCTAAACTTGTCTCACTTGATTTTAGAAATATCCTAATTCATATGAAATCCCTTTTTAAGTTTAGAATTATTGTTCTTTAATCATTCATTTGCTTTTCTTCCTTTAAAATCTTAAATGTGATGGATTTCAACTTGATATGATTTGATTTATGTTGTTCATTACTTTGAAGTTACCTTTCTAATATAGTTAACTTGTTTTATTTACTTTTTTCTGTAATACTTGGGAATGTAATTAGTTAGTACCTTAACTTTTTACTCAGATATTTGCTGATATCAAAACTTAGCTACTAATTCACATTCATTATCAAAATCAAGCTAAATGAAAGGGTTAAACTTAACAACACACATTATTTATGTTTGGTTATGCGAATTTTATATTCTTGGTAATTTTAACCTGTGTGGTTTGATTATTTGAAAGAGATGTTTAATTAAATGTAAAATATTAGCCTAATTATACGCTAATTAGATGATATTTATGGCATGTTTTGTGTATGTGAATGTGACTTATAATATTGAAACCTTAAATATTTTTATGTGGATCACAAGCCAATTCTCTTGAGTAGAGTGTATGATAAATTAACTATAAGATGAAATTAGTAGTTGATAAATTGAAGGATATATTTTTGTTTGGGTGCTCATGAAATAATTTATTTATTTTATTATTGAATAAAGATCCAACCTAATGCTTTAATCAAAGGCTATGTAGCATCCATATTTATTTATTTAGTTTAGTAGAATGTTTTAGGATTTAATCAATAGATGTAATCATTTCCATGTATTTTTTAAAAGTCATGTAGAGGCATGTGTTTCACACTAAATTTAAAATCATTGAATTATTTTGGCATAAGCACTAGGAATTAGACTCCTATGTGGATTGAATAAATAGCGGTTGACCATCTAACAAATTCTATGGTCTAACCTAAAGAAGGTACCACAGCCCAACATTGTCATGAGCAAAAAACCTATGAGGTGAGGTATAAAAAAGATTGTAATGTTTGCTTTACCTTATTGAGTTGCATACATGATGATTTGATTAGAAAATTTGAGAATTTATCAACTACTAAAGAAATGTGGAATCAAATGAAAATAAAATATGTAGGGACAACAATAACTAGATTACATGCCTTGACATTGAGGTTCAATTAGTATATGATGGATCCTAAGCATTCAATAGCTGAGCATCTTAGGGCGATGTTGGCCATGATCAAGGAAATGAAAGCAATTGATAATGATCTCACAAATGAGCAAAAATTTCTAGTGGTCATCAGATCCTTACTTGAACCTTCATGGAGTCAAGTAAAACTTGTGCTCACGCACAATGAGGGAATTAAAAATTTTCTAAATGTATCCCACCACCTAGAACTTGAAGTGGAGCATATAGACACAAACCGTGGTTCTACTCTTGTCGCTCAAACTGGACAACATGGGGGAGATAGACCCTAGTGCAAAAGTTAATATTGAGGAGCTCGACAAGGAATGATAAAGAACCAAATTCCTCAAAATAATAAAATCATCAAGCATCATAAAGGAAAGTGTGTTGGAACAAAAGATAAAGTCAAACTCAAATCTAAGATTGTGGACAGAAAGGTTACTTTGCTTAAGAATATTCTAAGCAGAAAAAGGTACATCTTAACCTTGTTCCGACAAAAATTTTAGTCTGTTCACATGTGTTTGTGGCTCATTGTCTCTTTGGTGGGATTGTAGACAGATGAGCAACCAAACATGTAGCATGTGATTGTATTGGATTTGTGGATTACCATCAGGTCTTAGCATGTAGACATTATCTCACAGTGGGGAATGGAGCACAAGAAGAGGTTGCAAGAGTTGGAACTTATCAACTCAAGTTGCATAATGGGCACACTTTATTCGTACATGATGTGCTTCATGCAACCATGATTCGGTGTAATCTACTTTCAGTTCTAGCACTTATGAGGTTAGGTTTTTCTTTTTAATCTAAGGACATGAGTTTGTCCATTTACCTTGTTAAATATTTTATTGTCATGGTCATTTGAGAAATGATCTTTTTATTGTTAACTTAAGTATAGATTTTTATGATGTTTCTATAACTTATTTGGTCCTCCTCCTC
>JAYJMB010073680.1:0-27551 GCA_036873735.1 Pouteria campechiana | reverse complement strand
TCCTCCTCCTCCTTCTTCTTCTATTCCTGATGTTATGTCTGAATTCATTAAATGACATGCTCATTTAGGACACATTAGACAAAATAAGATGAACAAATTAGCTAAAGAAGGGCTCTTGGGCTCTCTTGCTAAAGTAATTTTAATTATTTGTGAGCTTTATTTAGTAGGCAAAGCATGTAGAAAGTCTTTTGATAAGGCTATAAAGGCCACTCATCCTCTATAATTAATTCAGTTAGATATCTATAGACTTATGAATGTTAAAACACATCATGATGCATCTTATTTTATAACATTCATAGATGATTATTCATGTTATAACTTACTATATTAGCTATCACATTAATCCAAAGCTTTAGTTTATTTTAAGCGATTTGTGATAGAGGTAGAAGCAAAAGAGGAACTTAAAGGTTCTTTGTACTGATACATGACTAAAATATTTGTTTGATCAATTTAGAGAGAGATAAAAGACATAAGAAGGAAGTTAAAAAGTCTAAATGCTCCACAACAAAATGGTGTTGCAAAGCGAAAGAATCATACTATTTTAGAGATTGTTAGGTTAATGATATCTAAAGCTAATCTATTGATTAGTTTTAGGGAAGATGTACTTTTAACTACAACCTATATCCTTAATCGAGTGCCTTCAAAATTAGTTTATACCACCCCATATGAGTTATGGAATAATAAGAAATCTACTTTAGAAGGCTTAAATCCATGGAGATGTGCACGATATGTTCACAATCTTTCTCATAAACACAAAAAGACTTATAAGGCAAATTGATCAGATAATAAAGTCTTAAATTTTTGTATAATAAGGTACATAGATTATCTTCAATTCAATTATCTTTGTAATAATTCCCAACAGCTCCAATCATGACCCTCTGATGACATTTCCACATCATCAAGATAGAGTTCCCTCAAGCTCAACAAGTTTTGTATGAGAGTTCTAATGCTTGGCTTTTCCAAATTTAAAGGAATAAAATGATAATTGTAAGATAAGTCTAGAGAAACCAAGCATATCAAACTTGACATTTCCAATAGGATTTGACCATAAAAATAATTACCAAAGACGTTGAGGTGCGTCATATTGGTGAGCAAACCAATAGTAAAAGTGATTGAGAGAGATCGAAATTGTTGCTAGAAAGATTTAAGGATTTCACTACAAGAAATTAGACTTTTGGCATCCAAATATTTTGTTACAAAAATGTTAAATTTCTTTGTTAAAAACTATTTACATCCAAATAAATTCGTTGCAATTTGCCTGCCAATGCTCCAAGGCATATGTGCATTGATAACCAGATTAATATTTTGTTACATATAGTCATCATGTGCAAGGCAACGCTTGGTTGCTTATAATTATTATATGCAAGGCAACATTCGATTGCTTATAATTATTATATGCAAGGCAAAATTCGGTTGCCTCTAATTATTACATGCAAGGCAATATTGGGTTGCTTATAATTATCATGCAAGGCAACATTGGACTGCCTTTAATCATTATATGCAAGGCAACATTTTGGTTGCTTATAATTATTATATGCAAGGCAACATTGAGTTGCCTTTAATCATTATATGCAAGGCAACTTTTGGTTGCGAATGACCATCAAAGGCAAGATAATAATTTAGCTGCCAATAATCATCACACGCAACTAATTGATGACCCAAATTGTCCACAAATGAGAGATCATTTGATCAGTACATGCCTTGCTATTTACTATTGTGTTGCTAAATGAGTTGGCACTCACCCAAAACTTTTTCCAACATTGCATGATTATTTGAACCATCTAAAAGTCATCTAAATTAATCAATGAAAAGTCTATTTCTCCCTCTCTCTCTTTCACGCACAAACACACACACACACACATACATATATATATATATATATTTATATTATTAATTAGCAACACCCAAAATTGTCCAAAATTGATGATTGCCTAGTTCATTTATACATAATAGTAATTCTAGCACATGTATTAAACATG
Source organism: Pouteria campechiana (assembly GCA_036873735.1). Lineage (NCBI taxonomy): Eukaryota > Viridiplantae > Streptophyta > Magnoliopsida > Ericales > Sapotaceae > Pouteria > Pouteria campechiana. Next base: position 25,572 of record JAYJMB010073680.1, on the reverse strand, counting down.
TCCCAATTGCATATGAACTCTTACATCAAAATTCACTTACCTGTCTTGAACCAAATAAACGATCGAGATCTCTTACATGTGTGCTATGCACAAATGGTAAGGAGCCCCACATGCTTAAGTTGGTTATGGAGCAAAGCGAAGCACATTATGAGTCTATAAATATATGTTTGCTCTAAAAATGATTCCAATGCAAGATCAAGACTTAAGAGACCGGTTCTTGATTACCGAAGCTTCAAAAGCAATGATGAATTTGCTTGTTCATTTCTTTCCTTCAATGGTGGACTTCCCCAACTCCACTTTCTTTCTAGTAGGATGCCTATGTATTCATATTCTTCTTATCTATGTTTTCTCCTCCTGTTACTACTTAATAAGGCAAACTCATGATAAAGGAAATTCTATCTTGATTATAATTATGATTTCCCTTGATTTTGTATCTTTTCCTTTTTATTATAACAATTAGTTGTTAGTCCCGAAGCCTAGGCAAATACCCAAGATGGGAGGGGTAAATTGGGAACTTAAAATTTTACTAAACCCCTTTAGAATTAAATGTCCTTATAGTAATCAATTCAATCACATAATTAATGCAAAAATAAATAAGACACAAGAATTTTATATTAGTTCGAATTAACACTCTACTTTACTCATCCAAGAACACTCTCCTCTTAGTATCTTGGGTTCTGCTATCTCTAATAGTAGAAATATAGCTAGTGTATCCTTTACTCTTCTAGATAGCAGCTCTAGGGGGTAGAACTATAGTGCTCCTAGCATTGTTCTGGATTCTACTTCCAGGGACATAAACAAAGTGCTCTTAGCACTCTTCTAAATTCCAATTCTATGGAGCATAAACAAATAAATCTTGTTTGCACCTAGAAAATCACAGCTCTTCTTAAGTATAGCCTCAACTACCAGCTCAAGGAAATTACAATGAATGAACATCAAAAGGTAAAGCACTTATACAAACAATCACAATAAGCACAGGGGAAGAATTCTAAAGATTAAATGTAGAAGTAATTGATCTTCCCAAAAGGTGCTTGGGAGCCTTCAAAGAAGTTGAGGAAGGTTTGAATGAAAGGCTCATGACTCTTGAAAAATGTAGAAGATTTTGGATCAGTTCAGTAATTGCTCTCAAGAAGGGATTGAATATTTTTCTTCGATTGTTCTGCTTACTCTTTTTGATCCATCGATGCTACATTTATAATTGCTTTGAATTCCAACCGTTAGTAGTAGGTAAACTTCATTAATGATAAAAGACCATTTTAATTAATCACATTTGAATTCTTTATCTTCTAATTAATTCTTGTTTTCTTGAGTGCTTATGGCGCCGATCTTGGAGAAGATAATTTCCTAATTCTTAATAAGTATTGTTCAAAAAAATTCTACAATGGATGATGCTTTCATCAATTTGAAAAGACTCTCATTAATGCTGAACGAAGTCTAATGATTTAGTTTATCCATTGCTTATCTTTACTTACGTCAGAAAAATTATCTATCGAACTATTCATCAGACAAAGTCTCTTCATCTTCTAGTTTGTCCATGATAAGTAGCAGGCAAATCCAGCCAGAGCGGATGAGTTGTCTTTCTAGCAATTTGTCTATTAGTTTGTCCATTGCAAGTAATAGATGAAGAGGCACAAATGAATCACCTTTCTAGTAGTTCATTTTTTGGCTTTTCTATTGTAAGTAACAAATGAATTATAGAGGCGCATCGAATTATCTTTCTAACAGTTCATCTATTGGTTTGTCTATTGCAAGTAACAGATGAATCGTAGAAGTGCAGATGAATCCGGTTGCTCTGCATTTGTCTATTTTGATAGATGATCATTGGCTTGGTAAGATATTTGTTTGTGACTTACTTATGACAGACAAAGTCTATTGTATGCTTGTTGCTTTGCATTTGTTAGAGATAAACTTCACTTTGACAAATGAACAATGACTTGGTTGATTCCTTTTCATTTGAGCTTTAACTATAGCGGTATTTCATCTTTGGGTTCTGCACTTGCCCAAGTTATTTGTCTTTTCAGACAAACAGATTGATACCTTGGAATATCTTTTGATTCTTATTTGTGTTCTTTTATCTGTGAGGCTTAAAACTTGATTCTACATGCTAAATATTTAGCAATACATAATCTTTAATCAAGTTTTGTTTTTCACGTAAAACACATTTATACTAACAATCTTACCTTTTTATTATGACAAACCTTGAGTAAAAATTATCTCATAAAAGAAAATCTCCCTCTGAATGTATGCAATCAGATAAAAATATTTCGCAAGTTTTAATCATTTCTTAAGTTGCAATTATCCATGATTTCCCTTGACTAGTTTATATATGTATTCTCCCCCTAATTAGTTCAGGATTATGCATTATAATTTTTATGTTCTTCTTGAGATAATTTTGTAGATTCTTTCTCTCCTTTTTTGTTCATAATAAAAATGAAGTAGAACACTTCCAATAAACATCAGTCGATAGAAATAAACAAACAAACATGTTATTTCATTGCATTTCAGTACAAATCAAGTTACAAAAAAGGTTGGCCTAGAGATAAACAAAATTAAGTTTGGGGAGATGGAGCGGGAGATAGTGGTGGAGCTCGAAGGAGGATCTTCGGGCATCCAAAACTTGAGGAGGTTTCTTCAAGTGTGAGAAACATAAGTTTTAAATGGTGGATGGGAAGATGAGGGGTTGGAGATGGATGTAATATACTTATTACTTTTGTTTTCCTCCTCTTCAAATGCCCAAGATGATGGTGATATTTGAATCAGGGCTATTTAGCAAAGATGATATTGAAGGATAATGTCTATAGAGCCAGATTTTAAAGAGAAATACTTCTGATAGAATAAATTGAAGATAGCTATAGGCAAAAGCATTATCATCCCTCCAGGAAAACAACTAAAGAAGTAGTTGTTGATTCTTCAGTTCCCACCACTCACTCATCTTCCCGTGATGCTAGTGTCCTAAATGTCCTCCATGGAGTAGCTTCATCTTTACGGTGTAGAGAAGGATTCCTAGTCATGGGTTAAAATAGATTTGATGTGGGGCAATACTACATAGTTGATATGATATTTCAAGAAAGAAGGAATAAGTCTTGCTAAAGATAGATTTCAATGTGATAAAGATAGCTATAAATTGATTTTGCCAAGAAAGCAAGGTGTACTTGACCTTGAAAACTTTGATTCAGATGAAGTGGGAATCAAATAATGTAAAGAAATAATTGCTTCATCTAAGACAAAGTCGATCCTCTTTGAAAATAGATAAAAAAATAATGCAACCTAGCAAGGTGTACTTGACCTTGAAAACTATGATTCAGACGAAGTGGGAATCGAACAATGTAAAGAAATAATTGCTTTGTCTGAGATGAAGTCGACCCTCTTTGAAAATAGATAAAAAATAATGCAACTTTAAGCATAGAAACATTAAAGATTTCATTCTTAGCTGTTAACATTAGTCATGCCTAGTTGTCATCTAATGTTACACAAAGTTTTTAAAGGTAGTGGCTTAGTAAAGATGTCAGCAAGTTGAGCATTTATAGGCACATACTCTAGACACATGTCATGTTTCTCTACATGGTCTCTAAAAAAGTGATGCCTAATTGCCATATACTTAGTTTGAGAATGTAATATAGGGTTCTTTGTCAAGCATATAACACTAGTATTGTTGTATTTAATGGGTATATCTCTATAGCTCAGTCCATAATCTAGAAGTTGTTTCATCTAAAGTAATTGAGCGCAACAACTTCCAAATACTATATATTCAGCTTCTGCTGTAGAGAGAGCAACATTAATTTGTTTCCTAGAGAACCATGATACCAGACTATTTCCTAAAATTGATAGGTTCCACTAGTACTTCTTCTATCAATTTTGTATCCCCCAAAGTCAGCATCTGAATATCCAATTAATTCAAAACCAGTTCCCTTGAGATAATTGAGTCCTAGATTTGGTGTGTCAAACAAATAATTAAAATTTTGTTTCACTACAATAAGATGAGACTCTTTAGGATTGGACTAAAATCTAGCACATAAGCATATGCTAAATAGAATATCTGGTTTAGATGCAATAAGGTAAACAAGAGATCTAATCATACTTTGATATAGTTTTTAATCTAAAAATTTATCCTTTTCTTCCTTATCCAACCTTATTGATGTGCTCATTGGTATGCTTCCTGCTTTAATTTCTTCCATTTTAAACTTCTTCAGCATTTCTCTAGTACATTTGGATTGACAAATGTAGTTTCCATCATCTCTTCTTGATATGTAATCCAAGAAAGTAGTTCAACTCTCCTATTATGCTTATTTCAAATTCAACCTGCATGATCTTTGAGAAGTCTTAGCAAAGATCCTCCTTAGTAGCATTGAATATAATTTCATCTACATAAATATGAACTATCAAGATATCTATGCCAATTTTTTTATGAATAATGTAATATCAATCTTTCCTCTTTTGAATTGATGATTACTTAAACTTTTGCTCAACCTTTCATATCACGCTGTTGGAGCTTGTCTCAAACCATATAATGCTTTAATGAGCTTGTAGACATGATCAGGTTGATCATCACTTTCAAAACCAGAGAGTTTCTTTACATAAAATTCCTCACTTAAATATCCATTTAGAAATGCACTCTTTACATCTATCTGAAATAATTTAAAATTGTTATATGATGCAAAAGCAAGTAGCATTCTAATGACTTCTATTCTTGCTATAGAGGTATATGATTCTTCAATGTCAATTCCTTCTTCTTGGGAATACCCCTTAGAAATTTGCCTTGCCTTATTTCTTACAACCAATCTGCTTTCATCTATTTTGTTTCTGAATACCCTTTTAGTTCCAATTACATCAACTTTCTTTGGTTTTGGAACTAATTCTCATATTTTGTTCCTTTCAAACTGTTTAAGCTCTTCTTGCATTACAATGATCTAGTTTTTATTACTTAAAGCTCGATCAATGCAAGTGGGCTTAATTGTGGAGGTGAAAGCATAATGACCACAAATATTTTGCATGGACCTTCTTATTTTGACACCATCATAGACATCACCTTAATTTATTTTCTAGGATAGGCACTAATAAATCTCAAATTAGTGGGAGGTTGATAGGGAACATTACCTATACTTACCTCCTCCTCATTATCTGAATTTCACATATCTTCATATTTTGTGGCATCTTCTTGATCTTTCAATCTGAGCTTCTTTATAGTTGTTGCAACTCCATCTGCATTACTATCATACTCCTTTCTTAGAGTAACATTTGCTTCATCAAATTTAACATGTATAGACTCTTTTACAACCTATGTTATCTTAATATATACTCTAAATGCCCTACTATTAGAAGAGTAACCGAGGAAGATAGCTTCATCACTTTTTGGATGAAACTTTCCAAAATTATCCTTCTTATTATTCAGCACATAACATAAGCATCCAAAGGAATGAAAATATGAGATATTGGGTTTCCTTTCTTTCCGAAGTTCATATGGGGTTTCCTTTAAGATTGCTTTAATAGTAATCCTGTTCAGTACATGGTAAGTTGTACTTACTGCTTCTCCCCAGAATCTTTTAGACAATTTACTCTCATTCAACATGGTTTTTGCCATTACCTGAATTGTCTAGTTCTTTCTTTCCAAAACTCGATTTTCTTAAAGAGTTCTAGGGGATTAGAATTATGGTGAATTCCTTTTTTGTAACAAAAATTAATAAATTTTCTATTTTCAAATTCACCATCATGATCACTATGGATAGACATAATTGACATTTGTTTCTCATTTTGAACTAGCTTTGAAAATGTAGAGAATATTGAAAATGTTTCATCTTTCCTAGTTAAGAGAATTACCCATGTGAATCTAGAGTAGTCATCCACAATGACATGTACATATCTTTTTCTTTCAAGGGCGATAACATCCAATGGTCTAAAGAGATTCATATGTAATAATTCCAAAGGTCTAGATGTAGATACCTTATTTTTAAGATGGAAGGGTACTTTGGTCTATTTTGACAATTGACAAGATTTGTATATTTGATTTTTGTCATAATTTAATTTAGGTAGAACAATCATGAGATCCTTTTTCCACAAAGATCTGATAGTTGACATTTTGATGTGTCCCATGCTTTTATGTGATACCCATGGGTCATCTTTGATTGCAATTAGGCATTTTTCAATGATATCATCTAACTGTACTAGATAAATATCTTCATATCTCTTTTTGCTGAATAATAGATCGTTGTATATATTGAATATATTACATGCAAATGGTTCAAAGACAACTTTGTAACCTTAATCACATAATTGACTAATACTTAGCAAATTACGATAATATATCTTGAGCAACTACTATCCATGAACTAGGAATTGCCAGACGTAGCTTTCAAACTTACCTACATTCAAAGCAAATATTCTTCTTACCTCTTTGGTACCCAAGTATTGGGTTCAATGGAGTATTGGGTCCAATGGTGTTAGTAGAATTATGTGTGCTAGAAGATTGTGCATAATCCTTGAGTTTCTATCTCATTTTGTACCTTCTTCTTGCATCTTTTTGGCATAGCAATCATACACTTTGTGTTTAATTTTATTGTAGAAATAGTAGGTAATTGAAATTTTGCTTGGTGCATTATATTCCATTGGTTTCTTTACCTAGGGATATTCTATGAACTTTCTAATGTTTGGAAAATTTTCTCTTTTTTCTATGAGGTTCATACCCATGGACCAACTGGCAAATTTATGTGAATTTTCATCATCTGAGTGCTCACAACTAAGCCTCTTTTTACTAGTTTGACTAGTTATTCTTATGAACTTGGTGGTAGATTCTCTTGGATTGGAGAATTCACTTAACGTACTGTTTAATATCTCTATCTCCTTCTTTAGATTTCTAAGCTCTTTGTGTAAAGATAGTTTTCTTTTTGCCAGAATAGAATTTACTTTGATAGTTGCATCAAAGTGTCTTTTCTTTTGAGTAAATTTCTTGTCAAGTGATTCAAACTCATTGAAGAGAGAGTTGTATGATTGCTATAACTCATCAAACTTTTTGCATTTAATACAAGTACTATTTGAACTTGAAGAGTTAGAACTATAAGAGTAATAAGAGTTTACCTCTATTTCCAGCTCTATTATGCATTGCTCTTTGATGGAGTTTTGGTCTGCTGATTCGTTCCCCATGTGCGCCATGCAGCATATTTTGCGAGGTGTCCAACTTCATTATCACCTTTCTCACTTGGACTTCTACCTGATGAGTCTTCATTATTCACTCCTCTGGCTTGATTTCTTGATGACTTCTTGAAATATTTCTTTCCACTTCTTTCATCTTTCTCATTCATGTTCACTTTTTCTTCATTAGAATACTCAGGGGACAAGTGTCTAATCTCTCTGATCTCTCCAAATCTATAGCATGTGGGGAGATTTCTCTTTTTTTCACCTTTTTTTTGTTATCTAGGCTATCTCCTTGATGTGCTGCCTCTGCTATTTCTTACGATCCTTATGAAGTTTTTGACTAATATGGCCATATCATCTTTAGATTGTGATACTGGTCTCCTTAGTTACTTTGAGAGGAGCAATACTTCTCTTTTGCTTTGTTGGCTCATCTCTCTTACTTTTGATCAGCTCACATAACATTAGTGAGCTGATTAGATCATACACCAGAAGCGCATTTCAGATCCTTTGCTTCTTCTATTGTTATGATCTTCTGGTTCTAGGATTCTGGTAGTGCCCTCAGTATCTTCATTACCTGTCAAAATTTATGACTTCTTTTTCCAAACCTTTCAAATCATTAGCATTTTTTGAAAAATGAGCTTATATTTCTGATATGCTCTACCCTTATTTAATCATAAAATTCTCTAGTTCTCTTATCAGCATATTTCTCCTGGTCTCTTTGACTTGTGAGGATCCTTCATAAATAGACATTTATCCCAAATATCTTTTGCATTAGTGCAAGAGGATACTCTATCAAACTCAGTTGAAGATAGTCCATAGAATAAAGAGTTCATAGCCTTTACATTATTTTGAACCGAGATGACCTCCATTGTAGTTCATGCACTATTTTAGTGGTGGGAAGGGTGATTCCTATTTCAATGGCCTTCCAAGATTCCATATTATTGGCTATAAAGAGTTTCTTTATACTTAACTTCCAGTAAGCGAAGTTTGTTCCATCAAATAGGGGTAGCTGAGTGGACGATTGTCCCTTGGCGAATATCTGAGAAGAGGTGGGTTTGCTATTGGATCACTACAAGTGTTTATATAATCTGTTCTAATACCACTTGTTAGTCCCAAGGCTTATGCAAATACCCAAGAGGGGAGGGGTGAATTGGGAACTTAAAATTTTACTAAACCCTTTTAGAATTAAACATCTCTCTAACAATCATTCCAATCACTTAATTAATGCACAAACAAATAAGACATAGGAATTATTATAGTGGTTCGAATTAACACTCTACTCTACTCTTCCAAGAACACTCTCCTCTTAGTGTCTTGGGTTCTAGTATCTCCAATAGCATAAATATAATTAGTGCACTCTACACTCTTCTAAATTCCAGCTATAGGGGGCGTAACTATAGTGCTCCTAGCACTCTTTTGGATTCCAGCTCTAGGGGGCATAAACATAGTGCTTCTAGTACTCTTATAGATTTATCCCTTGGGGGCATAAATAAATAGCTCTTGTTAACACCAAACAATCATAACTCTTTTTGAGTCTAGCCTTAACTACCAGCTCAAGGAAATTACAATGAATGAATATCAAAAGTTAAAACACGCATACAAATACTTCATAATAAGCATAGGGGAAGAATTATGAAGATTAAATGTATAATTAAATGATATTCCCAAAAGGTGGTTGGGAGCCTTCAAAGAAAGTTGAGAAAGGTTTGAATGCAAGGCTTACGACTCTTGAAATATATAGAAGGTTTTAGCTCAGTTCAGTAATTGCTCTTAAGAAGCGATTGAATATTTTTCTTTGATTGTTCTACTCACTCTTCTTGATCCATTGATGTTGTATTTATTACTACTTTGAATTCCAACCATTGGTAGTAGGTGAACTTCATTAATGATAAAAGACCATTTTGATTAATCACATTTGAATTCTTTGTCTTCTGATTAATTCTCGTCTGTTAGAGTGCCTATGGTTTCGATCTTGGAAAAGATGATTTCCTAATTCTTCATAAGTATTGGTTAAAGAGATTCTGCAATGGCTGATGCTTTCATCAATTTGGAAAGACCCTCATTAATGCTAGACAAAGTCTAATGATTCAGTTTGTGAGTTGCTTGTCTTTACTTATTTCAGATAAAGTATCTTTCTGAAAACAAATTCAGAAAGATACTTTCAAATAAAGTATCTTTCAATTGTCCATGGCAAGTAGCAAACAAATTCAGTTAATGCAAATGAGTTATCTTTCAGTCATTCATCTATTGGTTTGTCCATTGTAAGTAACAGACAAATCATAGAGGCTAGACAAATTGTCTTTCCAGTAGTTCGTTTGTTAGTTTGTCTATTCCAAGTAATAAATGAATTGTAGAGGTGCAGATGAATCACCTTTCTAGTAGTTCATCTGTTGGTTTGTCAGTTGTAAGTAACAGATGAATCATAGAAGAGCAGATGAATCTTGTTGCTCCATATTTGTTTATTTTGATAGATGATCATTAGCTTGGTAAGCTATTCATCTGTTGCTTACTTATAAAAACAAAGTCTATTGTATACTCGTTGCTTTACATTCATTAGAGTTAAATTTTGCTTTGATAAATGAACAATGACTCGGTTGATTCCTTTTCATTTAGGCTTTGATCGTAGTGGGACTTCATCTCTAGATTTTGCACTCACTAAGCTATTTGTCTTTTCATTTGGACATATTGACTCCTTGGATTATCTTTTGATTCTTCTTTGTGTACTTTTGTTTGTGAGGCCTGCAACTTGATTCTACATGTTAAATGCTTGACAGTACATAATCTACATAATCTTTAATCAAGTTTTATTTGTCATCAAAAACATGCATTTATACTAACATTAGTGTCCTAATTATACATTACTAGAATAGGCTCATAATTGTAAGTTGTATAAATACCATTGTCTCTATTAAAACCCTAAGCCATAATTTCCTCCATTCTTTCATCTCTTTATGGTATTAGAGCCTTTTCCTAGAAAACTGAAAATTTCTTCATTTTCCTTCTTCCTCTCCTTCATGCCTATCACCCCCAATCATGGCCAATGAAAACAACCAAGCTATAATCTCAAATATGCATAAACCCACAAAACCTCTCATCATTGTCAACACCAACAATATTGTCAAACTTACCTCCACCCATTATTTATCTTAAAGCTCTACTGATTAGGTATGATCTCTACAATTTTATTGATGGATCAAACCCTGGTCCATTATTTATTGTCAAAACCAACAACATTGTCTCTCTAAAACTTAGAATACCAAACATGGCTTCACCAGGACAAACTGATTTCAGCGCGCTTGTTGGCTCTCTCACTCCATCTCTCATTCCTCTCATCTCTCAATCGTAAAGTACAAGATGTTCTTGCTGACACTTATGCAGGACATCTCATGGGCCCATCAAGAAAATTAAAGAATAGATTAAGCATGCAACCAAAGGCATAAAAACCATCTCTAAATATATGCAGTTTATCAAGGCTTTCACTAATGAACTTGCTTCACTTGGAAAATCGATGGATTGTGAGGATCTTATTGATAAGATCCTAGATGGGCTTGGTGATGAGTGCCAATCCATTATTGATGTTGTCAGTGGTAGAGAAAAACTAATCTTCTTTGATGAATTGCATGAGAAATTCATAAATAAGGAGCTCACGTTGCAACCTGAATAATTCGTTGCTTCTCTGCTTCCTTCAACTGCTAATCTTGCTACCTCATGTCCAAAGTTTGGTAATCATAGTGATCATAATCAATGCCCACCATAACCAAGGATGCCCACCATGAATACACCAGCATCAGTCTACTACTCCCCTAACACCCAAGGTGGTCACCCCCTTCTAAACCCTACCTTAGGCATTGTCAATGGTGTCGTGTTCAAGGACATATCGTCAAGCAATGTCTTGTCTTCTGGCAAATGCATCCAACTGCACAACCACCATCAAACCCTCATTCTTGACCATAATGTCAACCATGCAATCTGGGACAATGGCAATCATAAGCTCAAATTGCAACTAACAATCCACAAAATAATTTCAATCGACTTCTTGATAGTGGGGCTTCACACCATGTTACCATTGATTTGGGCAATCTCTCCCTTCACACTCCTTATGAATGGCCTGATGACATTGTGATAAGCTCATAATATATCATATTTTATATATCCAAATTCACATATTTAAGATCTTTTTTAATATTTTTTAGTGGATATTTCACTTAATAGAGTTTGTTTTGTTGCAGATATAAAAATCTGTAAAATGAAACTAAAGATTACAAAAGATATTACTTTAAAGTAATTTTTGGGACTGATGAAAGCATATTTGAAAAATGTGTTCAACATGAAAGTTTTAACCTTTATTCTTAAATTTTCAATGCATCAATAATTACATGATTTGGAATTTATATGAGAAAGTTGTGACTAAAATAGTGCAACTGCCTGAAAGCTTCATATTTGTTTGCTACTTTATTTGACAGAAGATGTCACTTTGAAGGCTCACGACTCATAGAAAATTGATGATTTAGACAAGTGACCAACATAAAATTGGAGCCCCTGAAATTATCTATCCAATGCAAAAAGAATGGAGTAATTTTGAGTTTGTATAAGAAAATTATGATCAAAATAGTGGTACTCTCTCCATAAAACTCTAAAATATCAATTTCAGAGGCAAAACAAAAGGCAGTACTTTGAGCTCATACGACTCAAGATACAGTCAGAATCAGGAAAAGTGATTAATATGAAAGTTGTAGATCTCCTAACTATAGTAAGCTACGTAGTTTTGGGTGTCTCTATTATATGTGGGTCCGTCCTTACACTGCTCACAAACTTGCCTTTCCTTCTTCGCCATGTGTTTTCATTGGTTACTCTACCATGCAAAGTGCCTACCTATTTCTTGAACCCATTTGTTCTCATATTTATACATTATGTCATTTCAAATTTGTTGAGTCTATTTTTTCATTTACCTTTCTATAGTACTCCGGATATCATCTATCCTCTGACATAGTGTCTAATTGGTGTCCTACTATATCTTTTCTCTAGTTCATCACCATATTATTGGTGGTTTCAACCTCTGCACCACCAATTCCTAACGATGAAACAAACAGCCCAGGTGCAACACCAAAATCCCCAGAAAGTCTCCCTACTACCCTATACCAAAGTGCTATGGTGCTTAAAATCCTTTGCAGTGGCCCCCCACCCTTTTCCCTCACCCAGTACTTTTTAACCTCCCTCTTTGCCCATAGCCATTATTGACCCCACTAACCAGTCTCATTTTATTATGACTCGCTCCAAAAATAACATTTTCAAGCCCATCAACAAACTCAACCTCACTGCCCAACTCTCTACCTCTCCTGACCTCGAACCCACAAATTCGACCCAAGCCATCAAGGATCCCAAATAACATTAGGCCATGTCTTCAGAATATGATGCTCTTATTCAAAATGGGAGATGAGAGCTTATTCCACAGGATCCGAATCAGAATTTAGTTGGTTGTAAGTGGGTTTTTCATACTAAACATTTACATGATAGATCTATTGACAAGTACAAGGATTGCCTAATTGTCGTTGACTACCATGACACCTTCAGTTCTATTGTCAAGCCAATGATTGTCCGCCTTGTTTTCAACCTTGCAATTAGTTATGGCTAGTCTCTTTGACAACTTGATGTTAAGAATGCTTTTTTGTAGGGCACCTTATGAGGATGTTTATATGTCCTAACCACTAGGATTCATTAATTGTTATCATCCCAATCATGTATGCAAACTTTGCAAGGCCATGTATAGCCTCAAGCAATTTCCTAGAGCCTAGTATCATGAGCTATGCCAGTTTCTTGTAACAATTTGTCTTCACTAGTAGCAAGAACAATATTTACCTCTTAGTTTATGTTGATGATATTATTATTGTAGGTGATAATGACACTGTTGTACAAGAATTCATCGCTATTCTTGCTTGCCATTTTTTTGTTAAGGACCTTGGTCACTTAAACTAGTTTCTAGGTCTATGATGCTTCATGGATCTTTTAACATAGCAACTTGATCATATGCCATGAACTTGGGATTTTTTTCTTGAGTCTTTTTCATTTTCTAATAGACTATGATGGGATAGTCGTACACCAATGACTTGTCTGAATCCTGACCCATGATGATTTCATCTATATTTGTGAACCTTATTTTTGTTGTGGCATATGTTGTTCTTGAGTAAGTGTGTGTGCTTGGTGTTAAGGTTGTAGTGAGGCATGTTATGTTTGTGCTTTACAGATTTTTCACAGACATCTTGTACATTTTTCTCCAATACATGCATTTAATTCCAAATTTTTTGTCCTCATAAAAAATAGGCTTAATAAATAAAATATTCATTAAGATAATATAATTAAAATATTTGAACATATTAAAAAACCATTTTTTAAAATTTAATTAATAAACTAGCCCACAGGCCCAACTCATTATCATGGAACCATTTGATGTAATTGGTTCACTGGATAAGCCTAAAACACATTTCTTTTCCACTGGAGTGTATATACAAAACTCAAAAACCCATATCCATGCTCTATTATAACTCATCAAATTATCTTGTATTCATCTATTCCTATCCACTTGACATTTCCATTTCAAAATACTTGTGTTGATTTTCCAAACTAAGTGTTTAAAAATATCCGACGATATTTGAAGATGTCAATCTCATGCACCTTTCATAGAAGCATGTTCAAGGGGACAACTTTAATTAACATCCAAATTACATATCAATATATTTAATATTTTATTAAAATAAACATAAATAATACTAAAGATTAATAAATTTATCACATTAAAATTATGTAATATTTTCATATTATAGTTCAATCCCATTCAACTTAATAGTTGATCCAATTTGTTTTGAGAAAATTGTTGGCCTCAAGCTATTAGCTCCATGTCATAAGGCTACATAGACTGAGTCTATAATACCATAGACTTGTTTGATCTAGCTAAAACATATGATTTAAAATAGTTAATCTTGTTTAATGTAGTTTAGGATTAATAATAAGACTTTTAGAAACAAGGATAGGGTAGGATAGACCAAAAATCAAATTTAACAGCCTGAGTTACATCCCTAAATAAAAATATTAGGAAACAGTAATATGAGATAAATTTTATAGCTAGTAGATTAACCATTTTAGATTTCTACTCCAATGGGAGACCTACTCCAACAATGATTCAATTTTGTAACTCTCACTAGAGCTGAAATCTTTCCACAAAGAGGGAATCCTAAAAGAACTAGGAGATGTACCTTCATCCAGAATCTTTCTCTAGATAGAAATCGTCACTCAACTATAATTGTACCAGTACACTGACCCAAGCTCAACTATATAAAAGGATTAGGTATGCATACTCTTGAGAATAAGCTCTTTCTTTTCTACATACCATCTCCTAAGGTCCTATTACTAACTTAAGCATCGGAGTATCCACACTGGCACCACTTCCAGTGCCCTCTGATATTGTTTTGAGGTTATTCAGAAAGCAGTTTGGGCGTGACCTAAACATTAACACTATTTGTGGGAACAAGTTACCCCAAATAAGTACAAAAAAGTAGAATTTGTCTGATATAAATCATCCATGTGGATTCACAATATTCAAAAACCTAGAAAACTACACTTGAATCATAAAAATCCAATATCTAGTTTATAAGGTATGGACCACAATATCCTACCTGTTTTCATTTGGACATCGTATCAAACCCTCCCCCTCATGTGTCACCTTCTAATGAATCAAACAGAGATCATAGCCGCTACCTTGACACAACATCGCTAACTGACCATCCACTGGACAAGCTGCTCTGACCAATTGAATGATGATGATGGTCCCACTCTAGCTACCTCCTCGCCACACCGAATCCCCACTCCGATCATAAAAACATACAAAAAGTTATAGTCATTGATGATGAGTCCTTCTTCCTCTCTACTAGCAACATAGTTGTTTACCTAAAGTGCCTATAAATCTTCTATAGAAAGAACTTGCAAGTACTAAAATCCCCATTAGCAGAAAACTTGATGGGTTACTTCTCCTTCAAAAATAGTACTTTCTTCTCTCAATTTCTAGGGTACCCCTTCTCTCAATGTTTGTTGGAGCCACTGCCTCTCTCAATCCAATGGTAAGGATAAGCCCTTACCATCACATCTTCGCCTCCTCCAAGTGCTAATTCGATGACTACAATGGAAACCCCACCTCCTTATTTGATCTGATCACTGTCTACATGAGAAAGGACAAAAATCCTAGTGGACAATATTGCTTCACATCCTTCAACCTCGATTCCCCTTCTCTTATTCACTGTAACTTTAATGGAAGGAGATGCAATAGTAGAGGCCACTCAATCTTATCCATTCATTTCTTTGTTTCAGCTTTAGTGATGAGAAAACTATTGTTGTTCATGTTGATTCAACCAACTCATTCAATTCCTTCCATGTGTGTATCCTACAGTTCAATGGCGTCCCGATTGCTAATTGATGTTTGCTTTATTATAACTATTAGCTTGAAGGCTATCACTCCTTGTCTAAATATGTGGCAGATACTGACTCCACCCTCCATTTAGTGGGCCACATGCATAGTATACAGTACCCCTAGTCTTAGTAGCTTGTCAATGACATGGTTCACCATGTCAACCATCTTCGTTGTGGTGACAAGCTCTAAGTAGCTGTTTATCAACAGCTATTCATTCTTCCCCTTCTAAACAATCTCAATTTAACCAAGATCTACCAAACAATGATGCCTAAAGCACAAGGAACAACATTGATTGCATACATACCAAGTTGTGGAGTCCATAAGGATTTTTGAGTAGACGCAAGCGAATTGGCAATCCTCACCCTAAGAATACAGAGGGGAAGAGGAAGAGAGAGAGAGAGAGAGAGAGAGAGAGATAGGGAGAGAGAGAGAGAGAGAAGGAGAGGGAGAGGGAGATGGAGAGGGAGAGGTGAGGGCATCTTCTCTATATGGGCAATCTGGGAAGAACGTAGGGTAGTCATGGTGGCATGGGTGAAGTGACAACCTCCTAAGGCAAAAGCTTTACTTACCGTCATCAGACTCTATTGTAGTTTTGTCATGGAATATGATATTCACATTACCTAATTTTGTAGCACTAGCCACCACTTTATGGGTTATCTACATGATCTGTCTTAAGCTTTAATTTAGTTATGTGAAAAATAAGGACAACTTTCCCATTTATTATGTTGTGATACCATGTGATATACTTGTAATGTATGTTCATCCAAAAACTACTCGCAATCTTTTTGATGATAGAAGAAGGCAGAATTCCCCCAAAAAGCTTTCAAATTTGAATCCATGTAGTCGATTCTATGAGGATGACTGATGGGACTACCACTGCAAAGCAAAGATACTTATTTACATCTAGTTGATGTGATTTTGCAAGTCTTCATCTTCATCTATGAGTGTAAAAACCAATAGTAGAAACCTCTTCTTTAAGCTCCTTACTTTGGTGATGCCGCAAACATCCTTGACAGCTCAGTCTCTAATTCAATCCTTGAGGATGCTAGTTCCTGTAATCCTCCAATACTCTCTAATCACAAATGCCATCGTTGATGTAGGAATAAAGGATCTAAGAGGAATCTTGGTCTCTTTTAGTGTTCTCTAGATAATATAGTCATATGTGCAAAAATTTGAATCCAGTTGTAGTGATCAGAGCATATCGAATCCTTTGGTTTAGGAACAAAAATAGTAATTAAGATAGTGATTGCAAGTTTGAGGCCAAATGATGATCTATAGTGCTTGTAAACAAAGCATTGAATTTCAGGAGTTGAACTGAGGTAGAGGGTTATTAGTGGATGCATGCTTAATGAGCCCAAAAGGAGGAAAGTGTTGTAAGGCCAGGTTCTATAGGTTAGTGAAGGCCTAAAATAAAGAGTGTTAACAAGTTGGAAATTGCAAGATCTTTGGACCGAAGCCATGCAATGGTTGATAATTCAAATTGTGGACTGAAGCCATGTAATAGCTAATAATTCAAATTGTTAGGGTACCAAACAGTTTTCCAAACTACACTAATAAGAATGAACTAACAATGAGTTTAGGAAAACCATGATTTTCGAAAGTGTTAGAGAATCACTCCATAGGATTGTAATAAGCACATTATCACAGAGCTCTTCCTCAGCCACATGTAGTTTTACTCATATAAAAAAACAGAAAAGAGGTAGAATGATTCATACAAAAGGTACTTTAGACAAACCGTGTAGGCAGTAGTGGTAAAAGCATAAGTACGTAGAATCGAGCAATGATCACCAGTGATGTGACCATGGTTACAACAATCCACATCTAGCCTTTCACGAGTACACTTGCTTGCATGTGTGATTGGTGGGTAGGCACCATTGGTTCCATGTAATAGATAGCTCAAGAGCGGTGGGGTGAATTGAGCATATAAAAGTTATAGCCTAAGAAGAAGTAATGATGCAACACATATGTGATTTTCATATTTGTTTGTTCAATCATAATGTTTAGTTCATTTCAAGATTTAGCTTCTCTTAGCTATATTTATTTTAGATAGTTAATTATGTGTGCAATAGTATGTGAGATAAAATGATCTAATAGATACATGCAAAGTAAAGTAATCAGGTAGACAATGCGCATAACAATTTTTATAGTGGTTTAGGAACTTTATCTCCACGTCCACTTTTCCAAGAGCACGCACTTATTGTGCCTTGGGTTCTACTATATCCCATATAATGAAAATATACTAGTGCTTATAGTTCTCTTCTAGATTCCAACTCTAGAGGGTGTGAACATAGTGCTCCCAGTACTCTTCTGATTTTCACAAGCTTATTTGAAAACTCACTGGTTTCAAAGATCACCAACAAACTTGTTGGTCTTCTAGAGCTCACCAATAGCTCATATAATGTGGTTTTCTTAAGCTTAGCACAAACTCGCATAGCTAATTAATGCACTCATTTTGCATATTACATTGCCTCTTTTACTAGGCTAATTTGTACAGAGTTTAAGCACATATGAAAATAATTTCTCGTTGAAGTACATTAGATATCAATACTCCAGATATATGATTAAGATAGATCTTTTAGCTTCATTCATCTATCAATGCAATGAAGATTTATTATCTAGGAGGAAGCATAGTCTGATTGAGAGATGATACACAGTTAAGCTTTATTCTTATTATTCTCTCAGCTTTCACAACTTTTTTCGTTGACACTATGTTACCTTTATACTGCTTCAGAAATTTCTGTCCATTGGAAGTAGTTGGCTTTCTTTGAATGTTGAAGAGGGTTTTGATCTCTCCCATTGAAAAGTTATCTTCTTAATAAATTCATTGTACCCGAAAAGCCTACAATGTAGGCCTTAAAGAAGATGCCTTTTTGGTTTTAGCAAACACCGGATAAAGACTTTTCTGCATGACAGACTCTTTCATTGTTTTGAAAAGTCACCCTTTAAGCCTGAAGTGATGCAGCCTCTGAAATTTGTAACCTTTATCAGAGTGTAGACTATTTTCCTTTGAATTTCTTTTCATCTTTAGCTAAGCTCAATTTGTATAGTTTGTTTGATAAAATCTGCTTTGAATGAAAGCTTAACCAAAAAGTGGAGTCAGCAATGTCTGATACAAATGGCTTCTACTCTTCATGATGTACCATAGAGATTTATCCATAATTTATCTAAAGACTTTATTTGATCAAGTCCTAGATTGTCTCTTGTAAGTAATGGATAAATTGACTCTGAGTAGATCCACATAATAGACAATTTTGTCTTTGTAATATTGTCTAAGATATTTGAAGTATTTTACTTTGTCTTACAATTTGTCTATTGTAAGTGACAGACAAATTATAAAGACGCAGATGAAGTTCTTTTCTTTACTATTCATTAGATGAAGTTACTTTCATTATATGTAGCTTTGTCTATTGGTTTATCTGTTGTAAGTAACAGATGACTCTTGTTGGCATAAACAAGGCTTCTTCATAGTAAACAAGATGACTTTATCTGTTGTTTGTCTGTAGAGATCTGCAAATGAAGTCACAGGCCACAGATGAAGTCTTTCACATATTTCATTTGTTGGTTTGTCTATCATAAGTGATAGATGAAGTTACGATGTGCAGACGAATCCTTTCTTCAACTGTTCATCTGATGGTTTGTCTATTAAAAGTAACAGACGAATAATTGAGGCATAGATGAATCATTTCTTCAATGGTCATCTGATGGTCTGTTTGTTGCAAATGACAGACAAACTTGCAGATAAAGTTGTTCTTCTATAGCTGATGTGCCACTTCTACTTCATCTTCTATGTCTTCTATAATGGATCATAGACAAGTTCCCTGATCTTCTTCAATTTCAGATAGACTTTATATGAGAGACAAATATTGAGTATAATCAGTTTATCTAACTTGTCCGTAGAACAATTTGTCTGAATCTTTCTGAGGCAGATGCTCTATGATGCTGACTTTATCTGTAGGAGATTTATTTGATCACTCATTAAGGCTTGAATGTCATGGCTACAAATATACTTTATGGCTTCTTTTTGAAGTTTTATTGTCATTCTTTTTGAACATTCTTGTCTTCTTTTGGTCAGTGGATTTTGTTGTTGATGCATTCACTGTGTACTCTATCCACTCCATTTGAGCTATTCCCTGTATGTTTATTCTATTTTCCAATGCTTGGGGACAAAACTATTAGTACCACAAATGTTCGCTCATATATTGTTACTCATCATCAAAACTTGGTTATTTGCCATATATACCATTTGGTTCAACAAGTACAATGTAGGAGGGTGGTACTAGTGTTTTTAAATTATAGGATGCCATGACAGGCAATATCAGCACTTCCAATTGCAAGATGCCACATAACTCTTAAACAACTTTCAATCATAGCTTAGCTATTGTGGATAAGGGTACAAAAGGTGGAATACAAGAAAGAGAAATAAATTGATAGGAAGCTTCTTTGATTACATTATGATTTGCTAATCATGACCAATAAGTCAACTAGTCTAGGTGCTATCCAAATTATTTTCGTTTTATTATTGAGTTATAACTATTAGATGAATGCTATTATTCTATGGGTCAATCTATGGAAATTGTTGTACCCAACTTTGAATTCACTAATTAGATCTAACTACCTGTCTTAAATAGGTTCAACAACAATGTTCTAAGCAAAGAGGCTTGTCGATATAACAACTCAATGAAAGGAATGTTTCAAGGACTTGGAAGCATGAAACACCTTTACATGAACTATGGGTGGGGTAAGGAACCCTATATTTATTTCTTTCATGTTAAGAATTAATGAAGAATATTTATTTCTCCTTTCTTTTGATATATATTTCATATTGAAGTTACATTCCATTTAGAACTACATTACTAACATTAGCGCTAGAAAATAACTTTCTTTTTGCAATAGTCCTATAATGCATCTCAGAAGGATGGAAGCAACGTTACAACAAAAAAAGGTCCGTAAGAGGTCTAGCCCCACACGTGTCAAGCTACAAGGTGACAAGCCCAACCCAAATTAAAATGGTCCATAAGAGGTTCAACCCAAATTAAAAGGGTTCGTAAGAGGTCCAGTTCCATGCATCTACCAAGCTACAAGAGGTCCATAAGAGGCTCAACCAAAATGAAAAGGGTCTATAAGAGGTCTAGCCCCATGCTCCAGTGCTACTATTTGCAAGGGGTTCTTCAGAGGTTCAGCCCAAAGTAAAAGGGTACATAAGAGGTCCAACCCCTTGTTCCAATGCTACTATCCCCACACATCCACCAAGCTAAAAATGGGTCTGTAAGAGGTTAAGCCCCACACATCTGCCAAGCTATAAGGGGTCCATAGGAGGCCTAGATCAAATTTAGAGGGTCCATAAGAGCTCCAGCTTTATGCTCCAACTCTATCATGAATACACTACTATCTACAAGGGGTCCATAAGAGGTCCAACCCCACCCTCCAACACTACCATCCCCATGCATTCGCTAATCTACAAAGGGAATGTAAGAGGCCCAACCCAAAATAAAAAGGCCCGTAAGAGGTCCAGCCACCCACATTCATCAAGCTATAAAGGGAACATAGGAGGCCCAACCCAAATTAAAAGGGAACATAAAAGGTCCAGTCCTATATCTTCAGCAATGCCAAGCAAAAGGGAACATAAGAGATTCAGCCTATAGAAGGGAGCATAAGAGGCCTCACCCATCATCATTGCCAGAAAAGCTGGAAGCATCCTCACAAGGATGGAAGTAGCCCAATAAGGCCTAGCATGGAAGCGTCCTCACAATGGACTACAGCAGCCCCATGAAGCCCCACATAGAAGCATCCCCATGAAGATGGAAGTGGCCTCAAAAGGAAGGAAAAGTCCCACACGGTACAAACCAATAGGTACACAAGACCTCTAATTTTTTATTATCATGTAATGCATATATTTATGTTTTTTTTAGATAGGTTCTAATATAATGAAGGACAAATGCCATGGGTAAAGGTCTTTAATGATAAAAGGATAAAAAAAAAGGAAAAATCCATCATTGTAGCTTGAAGCTTTGAAGAAAGCAAATGGAGTTACTACCTTTGTTTCATGATAACTGGAGTTACACTGCTTTAAATCTCAACTATCCATGTTATTTTTAAAACCTTATTTGAGCTTTTGGATTGGACAAGCTTGATCATAAAGAGATGGATGAATCTGTCAAATAAAAATGAATTTTAAAATATATTCCTTGATGATTATTCTTTCATGGATGTCTCCTGCACGAAGTTCTTCTTTCAGTGAAGAGTGGGAATAACACCAATGTTGTCGGACACACTCCATCAACATAATCCACCAATTCCTGGAGACAACAGCCTCAACTAACTACCATTATATTCGAATGAGGCAGATCATCATTTTTTATGTAAAGAATCCTTGACATGATATTTTAACTACCTCTCCATAGATAGTTGGATGGTGGAGACTCATAGAAATGATTAGGTAATCAACTATCGAAGAACACTTGCTAGATGGTTTAGGAAAGCTAAGCTTGACACAGACATATATTCACAACTGGACAAATTTGAAAGCTGAATAGCTCCAGAAGCCTAGGCCTCTTGTCATTTTACAACTTCTAGGCATCATTTTGGATACCTTACTTATGCATCCACTTTTAACAGAATCTAAGTTGCAAGAAGATCTTCCAGATGAAATAAATCTTTGCACAAAAATTATACTTTTAGACACCATGCCAACCTAAAAATGGTAATTTGATGCGCATTCGAAATGAACAAGCACCAATGTCTAAGGTAGTCCTCATGTTAAATTGCATCCATTTGTGTGCATGGCATGTAGGCTTAAGGAAGCTTCTTCAAGGCACCGCACTTTGAAATATCAAGGGGAACGTATTCAGAAAAGAACTATAACGTAACTCAAGATATAAGAGTAATAAAAGAAAAATAAGATGAGCTAAACCTACAACCCCTATTGCATCTAGTGGAAGCATTGATTATTAGGGAGCGTTAGGTACAACACTGAAGTGCCTAACAAATGGGCGTGCCAAGCAGTCACAAAAGAATGTTGCAAAATAAATGAACATAGTAATCTACAATGGTTTAGCCCAAACTAGTACCTACTCTAGTCTTCCAAAGCAATCACCTTCTTTGCTTTAGGTTCCACTAATTACACTACTTGCAACATAATCATGGAGTCACAGTTCCATTATAAATTCTAGCTCTAAGGGATATAAACAAACACACAAATAGATGTTGTGAGCACACAACTCCAACACCTTGATTTATCTTCTTGGAAAGTAGTCTCTAATAATACTCCAAGGAAATACAATGAAAAATTGAATTGAACAAAGGAAAAAAATATTACAAATAGAGTTTTGACATAGAGAAGCTCTATAAGAAGTTGTTGTAGATGTCTTAAAGGCTTTTGGAAGTTTGAGCACTTGAGAAGCTTCAATTGAATGAGAGGGTGCTTGAACTTTAAGGTCTAAGTGTACGCTTGCTTCAATCTCTCTCTAAATATGATTGAGATCTTCTATATATAAGCTAGCATCAAAATCAAGTAATTTGAGAGTGGATGGTGTCAGCATTATTCTATATGATTTTGATGATGACAATATTTGTATTAAGATAAGAAGTTTGTATGCTTAAATCTCTAACAATCACATATATGATTATGAATTGATAATAATTAATTAACATAAATGCTTAATCATTAATTTTTAATTAAACTTGCATATAGTCTTCACTTTATGGTGCACACATTATAAATTAATCCTTACTGCATAAATTTGCTAAATCATATTAAGCACCATAATTAATTAAGCTTTCATATTATGAATTCAATAAAAATGTATATTATCCTTGCTTTACAATATACTACAATCACATGAGGATAAAATATATTTTGATATTATATATGAAAGCTAATAACGTAGCAAGTGCAGAAAAGTTCAAGTGCAGGATAATGATCATTTGTAACAAACTGCCACAGCTATCTGCTATGTTCCAAAAGAGCTGAACTAATGAAGATTGTGGAAGAAGAAGAAGAAGAAGAAAGCAGAAGACAAGCAATAAAGAAATATTGCAATTGTCTAAGAGATACTTCCATAAACAAAAGCAATAGAAGATAAAACAAGGCTTTGAAAATAAGCTACAATGAGTTTGCACTGTCTATCAACCTCAACGAAGAAATGTCAACAGAAAAATATAAAATAAGAAGTTAAAGAAGAAGCCATGATTAAAGAGCTTAAATTTCATTTGAGAAATTCAGACCACTTATACTTGATCTGATCAAAGTTTGTCCCAGACAATGTGCAAGGATGAAGAAGCAACACAATAGCTTGGTAGACAAATGAAAAAAGACAAAGAAATTGCCGCCCAGACAACCATACACAAAATAAGAAGATTGGATTAGTCCGGAATGAAAAGGCAATCTAAACAAAGAAGGAAGTGCAACTTTAGTTGGGCCAAGGCAGACAAATCAAGATTGAAGAACCAAGAAAGTTGCAAGAACAAACCCCTTCTATTAGTTCATCTGCAGAATAATTAAAGAACTTTACTTTATCTGCAGATCAAAAGTTCATCTGTTAGTCAAGACAAACAAAGCATCAGATAATCAAAAGATGAAGTAGAATCTATATAGTTAGGATAAACAAAACTAAATAGATAAAATGCTGCTTGGATCAAAATAGGTTTCAACAGACAAAGGCAAGATCACCTACAACTTACAACAAACAAATGCGACATACAATGTATTCTATCCAAGACAAAGCAGAACAAAATTCATCTATCGCTTACATCAGATGAATGTCACACTTCTTCTATTCAAGCAAGTTAAAGTTAGCTTCATCTAGCACCTTCAACAGCCAACAAGGAATAAAAGAAGAAAATCACACTTCATCTGTTAGTGCAAGACTAAGTGAACTTTGTTTATCACCTCCAACAGACAACGAAGAACAAAGAAAGCACATCCCACTTCATCTATTCGTATAGAAGGATATGTTTGTCAATCGATCAGTCTATCTTCGTCAACACCACCTAGAGATGGCTTGTTATCTACAAAAGACAAAACTCATACATGAAGGATGGATCATCAGACAAATCTCTTGGAGAAAATGAGACAGACAAAGAAGAGTTTGTCTATCAATTAGTTCAACTCCATTTACGCCAATCAAAGTTTATATGCTACTTATAACAAACAAAATCATTCTTATGGAAGTTCAACTGACAGACAAACCTATGGAGAAGTCATCTATAACTTATGGCAGACAAATGCAGGCAGTCAAAAAGACCTAGACTTCAATGGCAGAAAATCCAAATAGTATTATTCATTCAATGTTGCTCTCGTTTCTGCATTCAACGGATCCCATCTTCTCCAATGGTCGAAATTTTGAAGAAGCTATTTAAGGAGAAGAAGCGGGATAATTCAAAGGTGGTAAAGGAACTTAGTCTAACAAGCTTAAGTATATGCAAATCTTTCCACCAATGTCCAAAAGCTTAAACCATCATCTACATTTCATGAGCTTCAATTTACTAATCATCATGGTCATTATATCTACATTTTAGGAAGATCTTTATGCAATTGATAAACTTGAGAGAGAGAGAGAGAGAGATGATACCTTCTCCTATGCTTAACTGTGTAATAGTTTTCTGAATAATCTAAAAATCAGAGAGTTTGTGGTAAACTCGATAAACTACATTTTAATGAGTTATTGGTGATCTATGAAAAACCATCAAGTTTTATGGTAAGCTTCAAAATCGGTGAGTTAGCAGTAAGCTCGGGACAACTACTAAGTTTTCTTGTAATCTTTGAAATGGGTGAGTTTCTTGGTAAACTTGTGTTTGAAATATTCGAGATCGGGCTCAAGAAATGATGAGGAAGAAATAAATGCAAATGGAATGACATGACCTGGATTGGTCGCCTTTGGAAAATACCAAAGGATTTTTCCATTATTATTAATTTTTCTCAATTAATTACACTTGCTGTGTACATCAAAAAAATTGTGTGTTCACATCCCAGACCACAAGTGGTCCTAATTACA
>JAYJMB010073669.1:0-23419 GCA_036873735.1 Pouteria campechiana | reverse complement strand
AGCACACTAGACTACACATCGACCGTGCACTTGCGAGGTTATTTAAAACCTGAGCCATCAAGTTTTTGGCCATCAGTGTGAGTTTGTGATTTATGCAAATGTTTTATGATTATTAAAATTTTAGTTTAAATGACATGTATGTATTCCAGGTGTAGATCCAAACATATTAGGGTAGACTACCGAGCTTTTGTAGGATATTACCCTTGGAGTGAGGATTATAGGTAAATGAAAGAGCAAAGGTAGTGTTTCGCATCAACCCCAGTATTGGATAATTAAAACGCATAGGGTGGGGGTGTGGGGCATTACAATCATATGCCTTGATCGTTCACAAGTTGTTTACTTTTACAAATAGTAACACATGCACAATGCCCTATTTAAGGTGCTCTAAGTGCTAATACAATCAAGCCAACATTGGCGTTATCAATAAACAGCACTTTAACCCATATAAGACTTTCAATTATTGATTATTTTGACCAAATTACATATCAATCATGTTAAAAACATGTTAATTGTTACCAAGTTTCAATAATATTTCATGACTTGCAAAAATGTTTAATAATTTAATCAATTTCATGAGGATTTACTAAAATAGTCAGATTTCAACATGTAGTTGATCTTCTCTTATTCTACTATAGTATTTTCAAATAATCTCTTCAAATGTTGGAATGTACCATAGGATAATCACTAATTGCAATAATAATTTGATTTCAACAAAGTGTGAACATCTTATTTATCATTATAAGCTTACCAAAGAAAATGGCATCATAAAATTTCTCATAATGTCTATCTACAAAATCTTCTCCAACTCAGTCAAATGTTTACTACCTTCCCCATCATAGGGGCCTTTCACTGCACCAGTTTAATGATATACAACCCTTTAATATTACACATATAAGCAACATATTCAGTTTATCACCTTAGGTTACATAGTCATGATGTCATGCTATTATAACACAATTCATATCCAACCTCACATCCTTACACTCTATGTGCAATTGTCTAGGACTATTAGTCATATTCATATGATTTTAGTTCAGGCTCATACACAACCTCCCATCCTTACACTGGGATGTACTTGCCCACTCCCATAATTAATTTTTCATAATCAACCTTACTATCAAGGCATATCATTCTCATATCATGACCGTGATAGACTTCATTGAATCTCACTTTATAATCAAGGCGTCCACCATCACATACCATCATTATTTTCAAACCACCACATATATACACATTTATTGTTTCATAAACTTTAACAACTATAATTACTATTTTATCCCCTTTTTCAATGTACAATTGGATTACCCCTATAACCTTGGCTACTAATGTTACTGGATCTATGATAGCAACATTGTGCTTCCTATGATACCCTGCCATCATTGTAGCACAAGAATATAACATGCATCATTTGCATTTACTCATGGAATCAGATATAGTAGTTACAAGGCCTTATTGTTTAATTTTATACATTATAGGTTCATGTCTTATACCTTTCATACAAATCAATCTTACACATTGTCTTTTGGGTTTTATATATTTCATAGGGATCCCTATCTATTCATATTAGCAAGATGTTTGGACCATCTCAAACAATCATGCCATCAAGCAGAGTGTCTAGCAGATATATAGACTATGCCACTACTATGGCATAGTGGCACCCTATAGGTGTTGATCATATATGAAACTATGCCACCCTCATAGCATAACATTACCCCATGAATATCTATCATAGCTATGATCCACACACACCCTGCAGTTGTGTTATCAGGTCTCTACCTAAGCCTATCCACCCACACCTCACAAGTGTCTTATTAGATCTAGGCCTTTACTACATCAAAGCCATCTAGGCATATGTCAAGTCACATCTAAGTACTATCATTCCCCAAGAATCTGGGTAGTATGATTCCCTAGGCATATTCATAACATATCAGTGGATTTTTGGGATATCTCAACATTTTCATTATCATATCACATCATGTTTGTGCCTCACAGGCACCATCATGTCATCTTGAGTTAAGACTAGTTGGGCTCTTTGGGCATCGCATTTTCATCATGATTTGCACTAGTCCCTCCTTGTGTCCCTAGCTATGAAGCTTGCCAGGTCTATGACAGTTTCTCACTACCATTCGTGGCACCCTGCCGTCATTGCTTCATTAACCGAATCATAGACCATGCCATCCTACATTCATACCACTTATGTAATTGTTTATTAACATTACTATCAAAACACTCTCATATTCATTCCACATAAACCAATAGCAATCCATAAGTAATTCAATACATGTGCAATTCTAGGATAAGTTACAACTTATGAAGATGCAATATATGCCACATATTTAAGAAATACATGTTCTTATAATACAGACTCCTATTTAGCCTCACACACCAATATACTGGATACACATGTCGAAAACAACATTCCTTTTCCATGCATACATCACTATTGTATTCTTGCCAAGACTAGCATTATCATATCAGTGCACAACTACCATAATCAAATCCCTAGTATTTTATGTTTCATGACAATGCAATACGCACACATGCTCCAATGCATATATCCTCATTACTAGAATATTATTCACCAAAATTAAACACTATCTTTCAATCATATAGTCATTAGCAAGTCATCATCACTAAGATCCTTTTTTTCATTAACATATTTATGATAAGGACTCATTTGGGATAACAACACAGTCTTCTCCTCTCTCGAGCCTTCACAATATTGCTAAAATGCCCTTTACATCAATCTTTTAAATCCCTTAAGCTAATACTCTCCCATGTTCCCATGGATTAACATGAGCTCATAATCCACCATATTTTAATACATAAATTTACATATTTTGGATCTTAATTTGATATTATTTTACTATATTATAATCACATTTAATTAAATATTGCACTTAATGGAGTTAGTGTTTCAGGTATCAAAACATACAAAAAAGGAGCCAAAATGAAAAAGGAGTCACTTCAAGGCCATTTTTGATACATATGAAAATGGATTCAAGAAAAGTGGTCAACATAGAAGTTTTATACCTTCAAATTAACTATCCAACAAATCATGAATCATGGGATTTGAAGATAAAGTGTGGAATTAATGGCCAAAACACTGCGATTGTTTTAAACTTCAAATTTGTTGAATATAACAAAGACATCACTTGTATATGCTTTTTGGTATATATGAAGGACTATTTGGAGAAATTCTTCAACATGAAAGTTGTATCCCTTGAAATTATCATTCTAAAGCACCAAGAATAAAATGATTCTGATATTGTTTGACAAATATATATGCATAATAATAGACACTGCTCCTATATCTAGTGAACAATAGTTTTGGTGTTGCGATGCCAAAATTAGGGCTCTGTTACTAGCGGCGGTGTGGGATTTCAGGTCCATTTTTAGCTTGGTTTTTTAAGGCATCTCGAAGAGACTTTCTAGATGATGGTTTTGGGACATTTTGGGGGCCTTTTTGGCTAGGTTTTCTAGGGTTTTTATGATATTTGAGGAGGCTTTGAAGAGAAGAAGATCGGGTGTCGAAGATCAAGAGAAAGAGCTTAAATTCAAGGGTTGGAAGTCAAGAGGAAAGGGGAATATTTTGATTTTCTTTATTTTAATTGCTTCTTTCCTTGTAATTATGGATTTCATTTTGGATTAGAATCATGATGATATTAAACATTTATTTACTTAATTTACCTGACATCATGAATAGCTTATATCCCCCTTTCTAGAGGGAAGATGGAGTTTATCTGAAATTCATAGATTAATCAATGATTTGCTTGATTGACATTGCAATTTAGTTTATTTGTGATATTTGGTGTTTAATTCCTTCAATTGATTGGCCATCTATTTAATGATCATGTATTTAGGGTTTGACACTCAGGAGAGGTAACCCCAAATAGGAACTAGTCATCAAAACATAAAATCATATATTACTTAAGAGAGCTTCTATGTTTTATGAAATATTTATAGAGAATCATAGATCTTAATGCATACCCTTTATTCTGATTTTTATAAGGATATCAAAATTAGGACAGTGGGAATAGATACTTGATATGGCACTCAGGAGAAGGGGTTATGTGAATTGGAATTCTTGATTTATAAGCCAATGCAATGATCAATCAGTAATGAGTTGAAAACATCATGAATTAAGCATAAATGAAATCAACCCTCTAGAATCTTCATATATTGATTTATTCTATTCAAGACTATTCATTTTATTTATTATTTAATTATTCATTTCTAGGTCATGTAGATAAAGTTAGAATTATTCAAAGCAATAGCTAGTGATAAATTAAAATGCGCAATCCCTGTAGATACGGCAACCCTCTCATCACTACATTACAAAACTTGACACCAAATACTTGCAATATATTTTGCAGAAATCATTTGACTAGACTTATATCAAGCATGACATTACCAATCTCTTTCAAGTAGTCATTGTCATCATGGTTTTGGGACTTATCACATACCATACTATCCTGGTATTAGAGAACCATAGCTCTGATATCATTTTGTCACACCCTGCCTAGGGACCAATGCAGTTTACCATTACACTATAATTTTCCTATTTTTAAGCAAAATATTCTACCAAAAATCTGGAGTCTACCTTAAAATCTTAGTATCTAAGCCTGTGTATGCATTAATCATCTATAAAATTGTAATTCCAATAATTAGAAAATAAAACCATAAATCAATAACTAGCCCAACTTATCCATAGCTACCTAGAGCTGTAATCACACTGTGATGGCAATAAAAAAATTAGAATATTATAAATCCATCCAAAATATCATTATGATATGTCAATACATTTTGTTATATAGTATTTGAAATCTTTTAAATACAATCATATACAAATACATGATGGGAATATAATCCTAAAGACTAATAGTGTCTTTAGATCAGCTCACAAGCACCAACTTGTAGTTGACTCCATTATCTGACCTGCCAGCTAAAAAAATATAATAAAGGCATGAGATCGAGCAAACTCAGTAAGTAGGTTGAATAGAAAATAATAGTAAAATAGAATCAACATGTTCGACATCAGAACATGAATAAATATATCATAATGCAATCTTTAGAATATACTCATGAGACTCAAGTCCTCATCATTCTAATGTACATTCTACACCATTTTGTAATATTAAATATCACAAATTGAACATAATATATCAAGGTTAGGTTACTTTGACACCTCATACCCAATGTTTAGAAAACCAAACTGTGCCAGGTTCTAGTTCAACTGGTGGAGTGAACCAGTTAAGCCGGTAATGTTAGTATAATATAATTATAATTAGTTATCAATATTTTCACCAATTAATGAGTTTAATTTTTAAATAAGTAAATTTAAATTAATATAACTATATTTAAATTAATATAAGTATATTTTTCTTATTTTTTAATTTTTTTATATTAAAAAAACATATTAGTGACTAGCCTCAACCGGACCAAACTGAGAACCGGCCAGTCCGGTCTAGTTTTCTAAACAGTACTCATACCATAATAGTGCCATGTAGGCACTTCATATCATAATTGTGCTATTTGGGCACAACATGTATCATAACTATGCCATGTAAGAATAAAAATATAAGCTATTATTGAAATGTCTTTTCTCATTTTGACTTGAAACAGCTTGAAAACTTATAGTTTTATTTATTGCTGGAAATAGTGACTAAAATGACTCTGCATAATGAAAGCATAGATGTAGATGCCATTTAGATGCAAGACACATAAATCAGTTTTTCGTTGACAAGTCATGGTCTCTCTCTGTCTGCATTTGTCTGTCATAAGTTTTCATTACTTTCTCTATCAATTGATCCTTCGTAAGAGTGATTTATCTATTATAAATAACAGACTAACTGTGGCACCTTAGATGAAGTCTAGCTGATTGATAGACAAACTCTTCTTTGTCTATTACAGGTTTTAGATGAATTCCTCCATGAGATTTGTCTATCAGTTGATCCTTCATGAATGTGCTTTATCTGTTGTGAATAGCAGAAGAACTCTAGGTAGCGCAGATGAAGTCGAACTAGTCGACAAACAAACTCTACTTTGTCTGCATGAATAGATGACGTATGATATTCTTTTTTTTTTGTTCCACATTTGTCTATTGGAGGTGACAGATGAATTATGTTTTGTCTTCCTCAAACAGACAAAGTATAATATTCATCTGATATAAGTGATCGATGAACTCTGCTTTACTTTGTCCTAGATAAATTACTTTGCACTTTGTCTATAGGTTTGTTTGTAGTAAATTGTAGATGAATGTACCTTTGTTTGTTGAAGTTCATTTGTCTAAGCAACTACTTTGTCTATGCAGCTTCATCTATCCTCACTATGTAGCTTCTACTTCATCTTTTACTTTATTTGTCACTTTTTTTGTAGTAAGTAATAGATGAATTTAATGCTGCAGACGAAGTTGAATTCCTCATTTGCTCTGCATTCTTTGAGCAGTAGATGGATTTTATCTCTACAACTTCTTACTTTCTTCATTCTTGATTTGTTTATCTTGGCCCAGCTGAAGTTGCACTCCTTTGTTTATTCATCTTGCCTTTTTATCCTCAGACGAATCTATTCTTCTAACTTTGTTGGTTAGACAAAGTTTCTTCTCTTTGTGCATGATTGTCTACATAGTTGTTCTTCCTTTCTCCATTTGTCTGAGTACTTGATGGGATCACTTCTTCTTACTTTATCTTAGAAAAACTTTGTTTGGTCAGTATAGATAATTCAAATTTCTCCAACAACTTTATGCTCTCTGACCATGGCTTCATTTTCAACTACTTCTATATTGCATTTATCTGTAGAAGTTTCTCTATGAGGTTAACAGACAAAGCAAGCTTCTTGTAGCTCATCTTTGGAGCCTTATTTTCTTCCATTACATTTGTCCATGGAAGTTTTCTCTTAGTCAATGTAGGCTCTCTTGTTGCTTGTCTTCAAAGCCTTGTTTTTTTCCATTGCATTTGTCCATGGAAGTTTTCTCTTAGACAATGTAGCCTCTCTTCTTGCTTGTCTTCAAAGTCTCTGCTTTCTTCTTCTTCTTCTTCTTCTTCTTCTTCTTCTTCCATGACCTTTAACAATTTAATTCTTTTCGAATGTAGTAGATAGTTGTGGTAGTTGATTGCAGATGATTATTATCCTGCACTTAGAATTTTTCTGTACTTGCTGCATTGTTAGCTTTTAGATATATTATTTAATCAGAATGCATTTTATCCTCATGTAATTTTGTCATGTTGTAGAACAAGGATAGTATACATCTCTATTTAAGTACATAATGTGAAAACTTAAGCGAGTATGTTGCTAAGTATGATTCAACAAATTAACACATTAATGAATGATAACTTAAGATTAAGCGCACCGTGATGTAATAGATGTATGCTTGCATAATTAAACATTCGCAATTTATATTCATATCAATTAAAGTTTATTAAATTATAATTATCCTTATGATTGTTAAGGAATTAAACACATATTGTTTTACCTTAATACAAGTTTTGTTATGATCAAAATCATATATAATAATACTAACAACATTTTCCACATAAATATGATATTAAAACATATAATTAATCACCTAAATTGATTAGGGTAATGTCATTTAATCACCCTTGTTCATTAATTTTGTAACAATTCTCTTCACACTTAATAAATTCATGTATAATTTGTCCCAAATGACAATTTAAGAAAATGTTTCCAAAAATTTCCTCACTTTTAACCCCTTAGGTGTTACATAGATGCTCCCATAGTCTTTGTGGAGTTGATTTATAGGGTGTTTAGACCCTACTCAGATCAATTTGTGATTGTGTTCATTTATAATAGCCTAGTTATGCAATTTGATTTCTTGATGAATAGTATATCTCTCTGAGGTCATGTGATTTCTGGAGATGGTACTCCAATAAATTCACAAGATAGAGGTAGTGGTGAACTGGTCTAGACTGAGTAGTGTGGTAAAGTTCAGAATTCTTGAGATTCGCAAGATATTATTGAAAATTTTGTGGAAGGATTTCCACAATAACTATGCCTTCGATTAAATTAATCCATATAGGAATTACATTTGATTGGACATAATGAGTAAGTGGCTTTTAGTAATAACACCAATGTTGACAGTATCAATCGGGTAGCGAGAATTTGTGGTTTATAGTGATATTTTAAAGAAAAAAAATCTTGACTGTGCGTTATTGTACAATGAGAATGTGATGACATATATAGCTAGGCAGTTGCGATAAATCTCTTAGACCCATAATTTAGAACTAGCAGTAGTTGTTTTTGCATTGAAAAGATGACAATACTAATTGGATGGTTAAAAATTTGAGGTCTTTTCCGATCACAAGAATCTAGAATATGTTTTCACCTATGAAGGGTTGAACCTGACATAGAGATGATGGTAAGCATTGTGGGAAGATTATGACTTGAATATTCATGGCCATCCATAAAAATTCAAGGCTGATGTATTGAGTAAGAAATTAGGAAGTGACATAGCATGAGAAAGGGTTGCTTGCATAGAGGTGTTAATTGAATGAAGATTTGAGAAAACTTACATTATGCTGAAAACACATATTTGGAAATAGAATAGTATGAGGAACAACGGAGAAATAAAGTGAATTGTTTTGTGAAAATGCAATATTCTTGCTTGTGGATGAGACTTAAAGTTTTAAGAATGAAACTTTTTATAAGTGGGGTGGTTTATAACACCCACGGTTTTAAAAATGAGAAAAAGTTTTCTTAAATCATCATTTTGGGATAGTATGTACATGGATTTATTAAATGGTGAAAAATTATTATGAAATTTAATTTACAAGGTGATTAAATGACATTTGTCTCATTTATTTAAGAAAGAATTAATGTAAATATTGATTATAATTATATGGGAAAATGATAGAAAAATATATGAGAAAAGGCAGGGGGAAAATGAAGAGAAATAAAGAAAAAAAAGGGTGCAGTGGCATTTGGGGGCCGTGATGCCACTCCATGAAAGAGGAATTTAGGAATCCAGTGAATCGAGTACCACGACGCCCAAATTCAGCACCGACGTTGGTGAGTAAGGAGGTGGAGTAGAGTAACTCCCCTTTAAAGGCTCCATCGGCCCCTCTTCTCTACCATTCATCTTCTCTTCCTTCCACGCCCAAGCCCCATGTCCTTTTTGCTTATTTTTACACATGATTTCTAGAGGAAATGATTATTAAGGCATGCAATAACCCACCCATGTATCCAAGCTCAAACTATAGCTGATTAGATGATGTAAAAAGAAGACAAAATCTGTTTACTACAATTTTTGGAAAATTCTTAAAGAATTGAGTTTGGATCTTCGTTTAAGCGAGGAAGCAATGCTCGACATTGAAGGTAAAGCTCTTTCCCCCAACCGATTTTATGATTCTTGCTCTGTTTGGATTTTATGCACCCATGAACAATGATTTGAGGGGGATTTGGGTAGGTAATTGTTGGGAATTTCATAAGGAAAAGGATTAATTCATGATTTGCAGAGTTTTGGAATGAATTGAGCATTGGAAATCCGACTATGTTGCTGCACAATAACCTAGCAATCTATTAAAAAGAGGCTTTTGTGTTTAGAATGTTTAAGCAATGAAGTGATTAAGTTAAAGGCTTAATTAACTTGTTCTTGTAGTTAATTTCATATTAATTGTGTTGTACAATACAGGTCTATTACTGGAAATGAAATTCCGTTGATAATTACCAAAATGTTATAAATTAAGTGATGCATGCGAGATGTTTGAGGAAATGCCTTAATGAGGAATAACTTATGTAGACGGTTTGATTGCAAACCTAAGATCCTAATGAAGTGGGATGAGGGATTAGTCTATTTTGAGATGTTTAAAGACATTATTTTGATATTAAATGTGTTGGATATGAATTGTATAATGTCAAGAATGTAAATAGTCTGTTACACTATTGGAAATTGATAGATAAGCTATGCATATTAAATGATGAAATGTTCTAATAAAAAACATATGTAATTGAATTATTACCTATGCAGAGCCATCTGAGTATGGATTGAAAGCCAAGTTGCAAAATTTGAGGATTTATGAAATGTTCTCCATTCAAGTTAGTAGGCTTCCTTTTTACTCATCTGTGAATATATGGATTGATGGGATAGTGAGTATCCCATGATTACGGGCAAGTGTTTTCAATGAGGTTTATTTTATTGTGTTGATGTGTGGACTATTGGGTATCACAAGTATCCCATGCTATTACAATGATTAGTGTTTGTTATACATGGATGAATGTGTGAATAGATGAGGATAGTAAATATGTCATCGTTTAGTTTCTTTTGTTACCCATGTGTGAATGTGTGATCTAGTGGGGTAAGGGAATATCCCCTACCATCATGTTTGAATGAAGTTTGTCATTTCATGCCATGAGTTGAAATGATGTGTTTGTTTTTTTTCTATGTATTTGCTTTTGATGTGTTACATTTGGTTACTATTAAGTTGATATGTTTTGATATTGCATTTTTTTCATTGCATCATGAGTCATGAATTATGATGGACATGATTGTGTTATGATATGAATGGTATTATGTTAGATGGGGGATGTTTGGATGGATGAGTGGTAGAGATGTACATTATGATTGTGATACCTCGAAGTGGATAAGCTTGGTAGGGGGTGCTACAGCCTCTGATGCCTATGTCTGGTAGAGGTGGATAAACTCCATAAAGGTGGTAAAGGTTCACAGGTGAATCTAATAGATGCTTGTTGTGATGTGACACCCATGGGGTGTAGATACACTTTAGTAGTATGGTGGCCTAAATGGCCAGACATGTGATGGTTTGGCTTAGATGCCTAGATAGCTCAGATATGATACAAAACCCGTGGAGTGTGGTGATTAGGATAGCCTAATACTCAAGGGGTGTGGATGCCTCGGTGGCATTAATGCCTGCATGGCATGGATCTGATATGACCTCTGAATGAGGTGGATATACCTTGATGGCATGAACATAAGGTGGCACTTTTAATGGGTGGGTACACCCTGGATGGTAGAATATGTGATATTTAAGTACCCATGATTGTAATCTCTGAGTATGTTGATGATGTGTATGTTTTAATGAGAATGAGGCTATATGTGAGGTTGGACTTCATATTATGTGCATTATGTGTATAGGTGATGTTGCATTGTCATTGTCCTACATTATAAATAGATTGAGCATGTCATGAAATTACATGCATTTTTGGAATTGATTTTGAAATTAATTATATATATTCATTACTATTTCTCAGTTGCAAACTTATTGAGTTCACCTGAACTCACACCTTCTTATTATGGTTTTTAGTGGTTAGTTTTGGCAATTGAGCCCAACCGGGGTTGGCACTCATGCTTGGGATCAGGTGGTGATCATCATGAAGTCTCAATAAATTTGTGATTGAATGACTATGAAATTGTAAATTATGTTGTGTTGAGTTATATATGAGGTATTATATTGGCATGTCATTGTGGATAATACACATGATGTATCTGAATGTAATCATGTGCAGGTCCAATAATACCATTACCATGTGGTTTCATTTTTGGGCATTAGGTGGGTGTGTATAATGGTTGGTGTTAATAATGTATATTCATGTTTTTGTTTATGATAAATATTTGATTAGAAATATGGTATTATGTGTATAGACTATTGTACTGGTATTAATTCCTTATATATAAGGGGAGACTCTGCCAGATTTTGGAAATTTTTGATAGCATTCTTCTCTGGGATGTAGGATGGTAGCACCTAGGGAGCGGGGCATTACAAGTTGGTACTAGGTTAGACTGAACTACTATAAAAATATGGTTGTAAAAACATGATTTATTCCTTTTATTTTCAGCATTTTTTTTATTTGGTCATAATTTTTTAAGAGGTCAAATCACTGCCCCGCCCCCCCCAACACTCTTGAGCTACCTTCTGAACAGGACCAAAAGCCCTTGCTCGACATGATTAAGAATATGCCAGCTTACACTAAGTTTTGGAAGGAATTGCACTCAAGAAAGTGTAAGTATGAGCCTCATGAGAACGTAATAGTGTTTAACGCAGCCAATGCAGTTTTGCAGACAAATCTTCCTCTAAAACTAAAGGATCTAGGTAGTTTCAATATCATAATTATAATTGGAGGTGCAAACGAGGTAAAGGCGATATTAATTTTGGGTGCTAGTATTAATCTGATGCCTTATTTTGTTTACTTGCAACTTAGGTTAGGAGATTTGAAACTCACTACAATGTCTCTACATCTTGAAGATAGATTAGTGAAATATCCTAGAGGCATTGTAGAAGATATTCTAGTGCAAATTAATAAATTGATTATTCGTAAAGATTTTGTTGTTCTTGATATAGAGGGAGAGGTGATTTCAGAGAAAGAGGTACCCATTCTTCTGTGGCCCCCTTCCCTAGTTATAGCAAAGACAATCATAGATGTGCATAATGGAAAACTAAAAATGATTGTTCTAGATGAGACTGTGGAATTTTCTGTTCATAATTCTTTAGCCTTACCTTTAGATCCTAGTAATTATTTTTAGACTGACGATTTAGATTCACTTGTATTATCTACTTTTGTGCAATAGGAAACAAAAGAGAAATTGAAGTTGGTGCTTGCTTTTGATGAATTGGAAAAAGACAAGGAGATCAAGGAGTCATAAGAAAGTCTGGATAGTTTAGAGGAAGTTAAAGAAGATGAAGCTACCAAGGGTTGACGCATTTGAACCCCAAACTGGCATAATTAATTGTCACACCACCAAAATTGGAATTGAAGCAACTACCATAGAACTTAAAGTATGTATTTCTTGGTGAAAATAATACACTTCTAGTTATAAATGCTGCTGACTTAACTATTAATGAAGAGAATATGTGATTGCATGTTTTGAGAGAAGATAAGAAGGCTATAGGCTGGACATTAGCCGACATGCATAAGATTTTGTTAGAGGATGATTTAAAGCCTTCCAGGGAAGCTCAAAGAAGACTAAACCCACACATGTAGGAAGTTGTTAGAGCAGAAGTGATCAAGTTGTAAGATGCAGGTTTTATCTACCCAATCTCTAATAGCAAATGGGTAAGTCTAGTTCATGTGGTACCAATAAAATCTGGTATGTCTGTTGTTAAAAATGATAATAATAAGTTTGTATCAATGAGAATGACTACAAGGTAGAGGATGTGCATAGACTACAGAAAACTCAATGCAGACACAAGAAAAGATCATTTTCCTCTCCCTTTCATTGATCAGATGCTTGAACGATTAGTAGGTCATGCTTACTACTATTTTCTAGATGGCTTTTCAAGTTACAATCAAGTTCCTATAGCTCCAGAAGACCAAGAAAAGACAACATTCACCTACCCATTTGGAACTTTTGCTTATTGGAGAATGCCTTTTGGTTTGTGCAATGCCCATGCAACCTTTCAAATGTGTATGTTGTCAATTTTTCTAATATGATTGATAGTTTTATCAAGGTATTTATAGATGAATTTTCTAGTTTTTGTGATTCATTTGATGATTGCCTTAATGATTTGAAATTTGTGCTTAAGATGTGCATTGAAATGAACTTGACATTAAGTTGGGAGAAGTCCAATTTCTTAATTAAGGAAGGAATTGTCTGAGAAACATTTTTTCTAGTAGATGCATTAGAGTAGATAAGGCAAAAGGAATATGAAGATTTAGTTGACATTCAGTTGAATGAATTGGAGAACATAAGAGATAAAGCTCATGAATATGTAAAGATTTACGAGGAGCGAACAAAGAGATATCATGATCAAATCTTTTACAAAAGATGTATTGAACCTGGAATAGAAGTTTTGTTGTTTGACTCACATTTGCATTTGTTTCTAGGAAAATTGCATTCACGTTGGGTTGGCCCATTCCTAGTAACCCAAGTGTTTACACATGGAGCTGTTGAGTTGAAGAATCTGAGGACTGGGAACAAGTTTAAAGTTAATGGTCATCGAGTAAAGAGATATGTGAGAGATGGCTTGCCAATGCAATTGTATGAAGTTGTTAGATTTTATAATCCATGAAGGAAAAATTTATCTTGTACAGACATTGAATAGTGCACTTCTTCAGATGCAACTCAAGTTTCTTAACTTTCTTTATTTTCTTAGCATTTAGTTTAGTTATTTATTTATTTTTTTTACTTTAGGATAGATTTTTTTAATTTTTGGTTACTACGTGTTTTGCAGAAGGAGAAATTTTATCTTTAGAAAGGAAAAAGAAACTATATGTTCAGATGGAGATGTCCATGCTAAAGCTTCAAGAGGAATTCAATCAACTTTCCATTGATGCAAATTTAGTTTCAGAAGAGATGATGAGAATGCACTTCATTCAGGGAAGCTATTGATCTTAAACTTCATCTATCATTTCACATTGAGGAAAATGTTTGGTTTAAGTTGGGGGTGTTTGGAGATTTATATTCATACTTGTATTCATTCTATTCCTGGTAATTTTTTTGTGAATTTAGGTATAATTTTTTTCGATGAGCTTTAATTTGAGATAACTTAGCTAAGAAAATCCAAGAGCAATTGTGCTAACATGCTAAAACTAAATAGGATGGATTTCCTCTTTATGATTAATGATATATGTTGAGTTGTTTATTACTATTGCACATTATTTAAATAGAAGGATAGTTACTACCTTGTTATTTAATGATTCTTTTGATAAATCTTTCTTCTTCATGAATGATGAAAATTTTGAACACCTTATATAATGATCATGCAAAGTGTATGAGATTCAATTAATGATGTTAAAAATTTAGTGATGTATTCTGGTTGACATAAGCATGCTAGAACTTGTTTGTGAAGAGTCCCGTAGGATGGCTTAACCCAAGAGGGGAGGGGTGAATTGGGTAAATAAAAATTCATTGCTTAACCCCTGTTGGATCATTTCCCTCTTTTCGTGCTTCTATGTGGTGTGGTATAAGATGAATAATAGAAAACAGCATGAAGAATAAAATAGATTAGTAAACACACACACACATAGATAAGATGATTTTTATAGTGCTTCAGAACCCTATTCCTATATCCACTTTCCAAGAGCACACACTCATTGTGCCTTGGGGTTCCACTATATTTCATATAATTGAAATACAATAGTGCTCCTAGTACTCTTCTAGTTTTCACAAGGTCACTAGGAAACTCACTGGTTTCAAAAATCACAACGGTCTTCTGGTTTCACAAGGTCACTAGGAAACTCACTAGTTTCAAAAATTACCAGCAAACTTGCTAGTTATCCAAAGCTCACCAATAACTCATAAAATATGGTTTCATGAGCTCACCACAAACTCACTAGTTTCAAAGATCACCAGTAAATTTGTTGGTTTTCTAGAGCTCACCAACAACTCTCTAGTTTGAAGTTTACTAGAAAACTTATATAATTTTATATAGTATTTCTCTCGTGCACAGGGGAAGATTCGATCTCTCTTTTAGATCTATATAATACAAAAGATCTTCTCATAATGTAAAGACAATGGTCATAAGGATATGAAGTTTATGCTCAAGAATAGATAATTGAAGGTTTAAGCTTTTGGCCATAGGTGGAAGGATTTGTATAAGGTAAAGCATATTTGAAAAGTATTCCTTCACCACCTTTGAATCGTCCCACCTTTTCTCCTTAAATAGCTTTTTCATATTATCGACCATTGGGGAAGATGAGAACCATTGAATTTAGATACGAGAGCAACATTGAATGAATAATACTGTTTGAATTTTTCTTCTATTGAAGTGCATGCCTTTCTGATTTATCTCGAGCTGCTGCATCGGCGTTCAGAGAGGAGGATGAGCTGTGTTAAAAGATGTTCCTTGTTTTGACCTTTCACGACTTTGAAACCTTATAGTGCCGCTTATTGCTAGAAATGGTGACTAATATAAGTTTGCACAATGTCCGCTTGAGTGCAAATGCCATTTGTATGCTAGTCACATAAATTGAGTTTTTCCTCTAACAAGTTATGGCCTCTCTCTGTCTGCATTTGTTTGCCATAAGTTGCAGATGAATTCTTTAAGGTTTGTCTATTAGTTGATCTTCCATGATAGTGATTTGTATATTGCAAGTATTAAATGAACTTTGAATGACACAGATGAAGTCAAACTGACTGAAAGACAAACTCTTCTTTGTCAGTCAAAATTCCTCCAGGAGATTTCTCTGTTTATCGAGCCTTCATGTATTTGCCTTATCTATTGTAGATAGTAGGCTAACTTTAGGTGGTGCTAACAAAGTTAGGTTGATTGATTGACAACCTTCTCTTTCTATATGAATAGATGAAGTGGGGTGCTTTTTCTCTATTCTTCATTATCTGTTGGAGGTGACAGGCAAAGTTTGCTTAAACTTACACTAACAGACAAAGTGTGGTCTTCTTCTTTTGTTCCTCATTGTCTATTGAAGGTGCCAAACAAAGCTTATTTTAACTTGCTCGAATAGATGAAATGTGGCAGTCGTCTGATGTAAGCGATAGATGAAATATGTTCTACTTTGTCTTGGATAGATGTCACGCTCCACCTTCCAAGGCGCAACTTACCCTTTTGGCACTGTATTTCCCTCAATTTGCTCACTTTTAGGGGGTGCTCTACCCAAAATTCGGCAGAGCCTCTTCTAAATTTCATCCATTCAAACCTATACAATATTTATCAAATAAAATGAAATAATAATATAAACTTTAAAACATACACCCACACTCCCATAGCCCAAGATCAGCTTGAATCATATGGCAATATACCAAATAGGGATCATATCATTCTGATACAACATTAATTATACTAATCTATGACATACCATACATTGGATCATACATTAATTGAAATATTTCCACTATAATTATACAAACCCAATTAAATTATAATTAAGCATTACTGAAAGCTTTTTAATCTAAGTATACAATTACATATAATTTTAATTCCAAATTATCCTAGCATAGAAATAATGTCTTCAAACCGTGCTCACCAATTCCAACTCCTAGTTGGAATTCTTTACCTGTCTTATCAACTAAAAATAAATAAATAAGAAAGCGTGAGTCCAGGCAACTCAGTAAGTAGGCATGATTCAAAAATAATAATGAATCAAAGTAATATGTTCATAAACAACACATCATTTCTTATCCAAGTAATCAAAATCTATACTCATGAAACCCTCATTTACATTATTAATTGAATCTCAAATGATTGCATTCAATCATGGCAATATACTTCATATACATATATATATCAACTTTATCAATTTCTACAAATCATAATATCATTTCTATAAATCATTCTCGCTATTCCTCAATAATCAAATAACCTTCCCATGAACAACACATTAAGTAGTCCAAACCAAATACATATAAAAAATAAAGAAATATAATATATGAACTATCCCCAACCAAAACACAAATGCCCAGTTAAACAAATGACATATTTCATATA
Source organism: Pouteria campechiana (assembly GCA_036873735.1). Classification (NCBI taxonomy): domain Eukaryota; kingdom Viridiplantae; phylum Streptophyta; class Magnoliopsida; order Ericales; family Sapotaceae; genus Pouteria; species Pouteria campechiana. Next base: position 6,068 of record JAYJMB010073669.1, on the reverse strand, counting down.
GCCAAAAGAAAGAGCCTACTTACATTAGCGCGGAATCATAGCATTGGACTAGAATAATTCTTTAAATTCTTTGATTCCAAATCCAAGTTCAATTGGCCTTGCATATATCATATATATCATAAATTCAAGCCCACTTTATTTTTTATTAAAGCAATTCATCAAATATATAACATACATCACTTAACTTAGCATTTTCATTAAGACATAACCTCTAAATTCCATTTCTAGTTATACAGAGTCACTTTACAACTCAATTAACATTGAATTCTCCACAATACTACATTAATTTAGTTCCTAATCCATTCCAACCATTGCATAATATCATTATATATGAAATCCCCAATTCATTATTCACTTCGATTACTATTTTCATCATGGATCACAACATAATTCGATTTACTTATGCCTAAAGCATGTCAAAAATAACTATAATTTACGAAGTAATCATCTTCCTTACAATTTTCACATCAATCCATATCCAATTTTCCTAAAAAGTTACTGTTCAGATTTTACTTCAAACCATAATAGAGCAAACCCCAAATTCTCATGCCCAATTCATTCTAAACCATTATTATATATTGATTAATCATTTCTCTTATGGTTTTACACATGAATCCATACAAATTATTGCCCAAAAATCACTATTTACAATTCATATGATACCCTAGTTAACAAAAATCATAATTTTGGTTAATTGAATTAGCTTACCATGGAATCTAGGTGTATATTCCATCCATGAATGAGAATCCATGTCCAAAGCTGCCATTAGCCCCCTCCACTTGCAAAAATTCGACACTGCCTTCATTTCCCACAATCCTAAATCTTAAAACTCGGGCTTAGGGGCATGCTTGCATGATTATCTACTTAAACAAGGGATTCCTAAGCTTAAATGGCATGAATTTGGGCTAAAAAAGATGGGTTCCAAAGCTAGGGCAAGAAGAGGAAGGAAGGGGATGGAATAAAATGAAAAAAAGAATGGGTTTAAAGCTTAAAAAGTCAAATTGTTTGGGTACTTCGACAGACCATCAGGCCTGTGTCTTCACATAGAAAACCTATGTCATGATACAGACTTTACTGACTGCCTAGTGTCATGATATAGAAAACTTGTGTCATGACTGAGGTGTCATGACATAGAAAACCTGTGTCATGACACAGGTGTCGCGACATTGAACTCCTGTGTCAGGACACTAACTTGCTGCCCTAATACACCACTAGTAATTTGACCATAAAGTTTCCATATGATGTCCAAATTCCCTAATTTTTGAGAATTTGGAAAGATAACTTCAATGGATACAACTTTTATGTTAAAGATAGTTTCCAAATCATCCTCCAATTATGTCAAAAAGTCTAAACAATGTGATCCATTAAATTCATCTTATTGTTTTTTAGTCATTCATAATAGCTTCAGTATATTAGTTATAACTTCCTCATATGACATCAGAATTGAGTGTTTTTTATTCCATTGGATAGATAATTCCATGATATACAACTTATATTTTGAATACATTTTCTAATTGGTCCATTAATTGTGTCAAAAATCAATCACCATGAACCCACTTCTCAAATTTACCATTTTTGAAATACATACTTGTGCTCCTTTAGTTTTTTCCAAAATTTCCACTTTTTCTCTCATTTATCATTCTTAGACTTTAAATTATTATAATTTGCATTAATTTCATGTATAATCATCCTCAATTACTCATTTAAGAATTTAATTCTTACTTCAAACTCAATGATAACCCATTTATCACAAAGGCTATTCAAAATCAAAATTCACACTTATAAGAATCACTAATGGTCTCATTTCACAGAAAATACTTCAAAAATCATAATAAGAACTTCCCATACATCTCATACATGAAATGATACTTATTCATACCATTCATTACTTTGATTGAGGTCAATTATCAAAAATCACCTATTTAGTTATTTTTACTAATCACTTTCTACCATAAATAACTCCATAGACCATTTTCATTTCAAATTGCATCCAATGATAAATCTAATGTTACACACATATTAAAATATGTATGATGACCATTCTAGGCCATTCATATTGATCATAATTAGGCTTTTTTCCAAATTCATCATTTCAGTTCTTTTTCTTCTCATTAACTTTATGTATAGCTCAGAATAGTAAATTTTATCAAATTCATCAAGTAAAATCTACCCATTTTCATATTTCAAACACCATAGGTGTTATAGCAGAATACTTTGTACATTGCATTTGTCTATTATAAGTTATAGATGATCATGCCTTTGTCTATTGAAGCCCATTTCGATCCAAGCAACACTTTGTCTATTCTCAGCTTTGTCTATGCTCACTATGTAGCTTCAACATTGTCTTCTACTTTTGGTTGATACTTTGTCTGTAATAACAAATGACCTTTGATCTGTAGATGAGATAAAGTTCTTCAATTGTTTTGCACACTTCGAGCAATATAAGGGACTTGTTCTTGTGACTTCTTTATTTCTTCGTTCTTTTGTTTGTCTATCTTGGATCAGCTGAAGTTGCACTCCCTTCTTTATTCATATTGCCTTTCTATCCTTAGACTAATCTAATCTTCTAACTTTGTCTATTAGGCAAAGTTTTCTCTTCTTTGTGCATGATTATCTAGGCAGCAATTTTTTTCTTTCTTCCTTTATCTGAGTATTTGATGAAGCATCTTCTTCTTTCTTCATCTCAGACAAGTTTTCTTTGGTTGATGTAGATAGCTCAAATTTCTCGAGCAACTTTATGCTCTTTGACCATAGCTTCATCTTTAACTTCTTGTTTTGCTTTCGTCTATTGACATTTTCTCATTAAGGTTGGCAGATAATGCAAACTTGTTGTAGTGCATCTTCGAAGCCATGTTTGTCTCCCATTGCTTTAGTTAGTGGAAGAATCTAATGCAACCTTATTTGTTGCTTGTCTCCAAAACTTCTATTTTCTTCTTCTTCTTCCATGATTTTCATCAGTTTAGCTCCTTTGGAATGTAGTAGATAGTTGTGACATTTTGTTGCAAATGATCATTATTTTACACTTGAACTTTTACACACTTACTACGTTGTTAGCTTTCATATATAATATCAGAATGTATTTTATCATAATGTGATTGTAATATTTTGTGAAGCAAGGATAATATACATTTCTATTAAATGAATAATATGAAAGCTTAAGAAATTATGTTGCTTAGTGTGTTTTAATGAAATTTATGAAGTAAAGATTAATTAATGTTTATGATGTGTGCACCATAAAGTGAAGACAATAGTGAGGGTAGTACAATAGATCTAGTAAAAAAGAATATGATGTGTGCACCATAAACTAGAACATTCGAATGGTGAGGGTAGTACAATAGATCTAGTAAAAAACAAATCCATATTATTGAAAATAAATGGAGAATGATAGTAAATTTTGTTTAGGTACAACTTGAGAATGCAAAGGAAATGATTAATTAATAAACTGCTAGGAGTTATATGTGAATTTAATATTCAGTTGCAAAATTGAAGAGTAAACTTGTGATTGCTTTTATAGAAAGAAATAAAGTTCTTTTATGGATAGTATGGGATGGATTGGACTAGTGTTTATTCTCTATTTTCCCTACAAATATTTTTATTAAATGGGTATATAAATTGACTATATCATATAGAGATTCAAGAATTTGAATCAAGTATTATTAGTTGGAATAAATTCAAGTATTGTGGAAATATAATTTAACTTGATAACATGTGGTTAAACTGAAAAGACAAAGATGTGTTCATTAGTTATGAAGTTTTGAATAGAAATTGAAATGGATCCTATTACAGATGTAATTGAATCACTGTAAAGTAGGAAAATTATGAGCAAATTACATGATAAATCAAATGATATTATTAAATCATGAATGAATCAAATAGATTATTCAAACATTTTATTTCATGATATCAAGAATTATGAAATATCAAAAACATGAGTAGAATTTATTTGGAGTATGGGTAACTGGTGTCAAATATGACAATGATGAATAGCCAACTTATATAAGATAGGAATATGTGTATGATAAATGTCAAATGAAATGGAAAAGGGGATAATTTGACTATTAGAATTGAAATGATGTTAATGGATGATAGTAAATGAAAGTTTTTTTTTATGATAAAGTAATTTATGCATATTATACATAAAGTTGAACTTATATCAATATAGTACATCATGAACATGGGGGCAAAGATGTATTGTCCTATATTGATATAAGTTCCAAGGTGTTATGAAATTACAGATTTGTTGAAACTGAAGATAATTGTCGGAAATTGAATCTAGTTGTAGTTTATTTAATTAAATTATGAGGGAATCAATTGATTCCTTTGTTTAAATGGTTATAATGAATGGTATATTTATATATAATTGGATAACTTTGCTTGTGAACATGTGATCTAAATGAATTGGCATCTATAATATGATTGCGTTGACTAACATTGGGTTTATAGTTGAATTGAATTGTGTGGACTAATAATATTATTGATAAAATTGTGTATGTGAACTTTAGTTATTTTTATTGATATATATATATATATATATTTTTTTTTTTGATTGAATGTAAAGTGAGATGAATGTTTAACAGATGTATGTTTTGTGTTTAGTACTTTTAGTTAGTATGAATTTAAAATTAGTAAATGGCTTGAGGCATCCTTGGATTTAGGATGTTTAAGGATCATGGTTCAAATGCATACTTGGATAAGAATGCATGCTTAAATTTAGATATTGGTTAGAATACACTTGTTATGTAATTGAGTTTGGATGTTTATTTGGGGAACTAATAGACATTTTAATTAAGATATATGATGAATGAAATTTGGTGTATGCATAATGTGCAATTTTATGATATAACCATGAGGCATTTAGGTTTGTGCGATGGTAGAAAGATTGGAATTTTGTATGGTGCTGAGATGGCATGGAGATGTAGATATTGGGAAAGCTTAGTTTGGGTTTGACTATTTGAATAAGATTAGGTTACTTGGTTAGTTTGTAAATTTGGATATTTGGCTATTGGATTGAGGTTGGACATTTGGTTATTTGTTTGAAATTTGGATATTTGTTTATTTGAATAAGTTTGGATATTTGATTATTTGATTGAAGCTTGGATGTATGACTAAGGTTCATGCTTGTATTTGGATGCCTCTTGGAATAGGATTGATATGTATTTGAGGTTTGGATGCCTGCCGGGGCAGCTACTTTAGATATTTGGGATCCCACCCATGATAGGGCTTTGTTTGATGATGCCCTTAGTGATGGCGAAGAGGCCAAATCAACTTATTATATGGGACTCCTTTGCTTATTTCATAGGTGTGGATGGAGAACTTGTGATGTCTGAGTTTCAATGAAGGTGGAATACCATGTGATCATGGATTCCACAACATTCGTAGCCGAATTGTAGGGATGGACTGGAACACACCAAAGTTGTAAGATAGTTGAGTCCCTTTGGTTAGTTACTAAGTCCACTTTGATGATGGCTGATACCATTTGATTGTGGCTATGTCCACTTAGTTTGTAGCCTTCCGAGTATAGTATTGGTTGGTAGCAGGCGAATGGGAGTGCAGTCATTGATATTGATAGTATCTAGTAAACGTTTTATTGGAAATACTTAATATTGTTTGTATTGACCTCATGATAGTAGTTCCATTTGCAAACATGAGAATGGTTTCATAACTATATTCTAGCGATGATTGAGACTGTAGCTTGAGACTGTAGCTACAATTATTATGTGTAATTGTGGTATGGTTTGTATTAAAACATGTAAAGTTGATAATATTAGCATTAGTGGGTAATGTTAATCTAACCCTCATGGGAAAAAGTTTAATGTCATAATGATTGGACAATGTGTATTAAATTGATTGTTATGTCCATTGATTAGATAGATAAAGTATTTAGATTCCACTGGGATTACATTATAACTTTGTTCAATGATTATATCATGGTATGCTCCAAGATCTAAGGAGATAAATTGAAAGTGTTGAATTATATGTTAAACCCAAATACTTTGGTAAATTTTCATGAAGTTAAATGAATAAGTTGGTATTGTTGGTAAGTTATGAAAGATTTGTAATAATTGATA